>CM046847.1:2452258-2744758 GCA_025618425.1 Heliocidaris tuberculata | reverse complement strand
TAATGATAATACAGTCTTTTTACTTGTACAATGATAAAATTATTATTGTGCTTTTGATGAAATCATAAAAATGGTAATATGAACGTAGATTTACAACAACAATAACAACAACAACAACAACAAAGCATTCTTGCATCTTTAAACCATATTAGAATGCCCCTCCTTCGCAACACCAAAGTTATAGAATATTCATCCCATTTAGATTTAGATTGGATTTTGGATCTAATTGTCGTTTGGATTGGAATAATTTTTTTGTGTGCGTGTTCTTACATTTTGTATGAAATTAGATAGATTTACGTGTAAAAAATGGATTAACTTCTACAAAAAACATACGGGTAAACGTTATTTCCGAATACTAAGCAGTTTCTTCCTGTTCATGACAATAAGCAACAACAAAAGGGAAGAAAATAGATTTAGAATGCATTTACAAGACAGAAAATCCTAGATAAGTAACACTCATAAAAACATCATTCTTTTAATTCAGTTCCATTTTCAGGGTGAGCATTTCAGTTGCGTCTACATCTAGAGTTATAACGTTAATATACCTCATCGGGATCAATAGTTTTAGGATTTTTTTTTTCTTTTGCTGTGTTTTTTTTTCTTTTTTATATATTTATTATGTACTCTAAACGCCTAAGGGCACCCTTGCCTGAGCTTTTGCTTTTAGAGGTGTGTCCCCCAACTATGTATATACCACATTAATGTATATTTTGTCATATATATTTTTTTTAATACATGTACATTATTTTGTTCATTTTATTACCCTTATAAATATATACTGATATAACAAAGTTGGAAATAAATGTCTTTAAAATTGAAAATAAAATAGAAATTTTGTGCTGCCCCTAATGGTCTTGACGTTAGAGCATCTTTAGGTTCAAATTTGAACCTTTTCCTTTTGTCTAGATGACCCCCAATCCTTTAAATTTGGAATATATGGTGATAGTGACGTTTAGAATTTCCATTAGAAAATTAAACTCAACGAAAGCCATTAAAACAATTTTAAATTGAATATGATAAACATCATTTTCCATTATTATACAGTTGTCCCTTTGAACTCTCATAAGAAAGAGTCAATTTAGTACGAAAGGCTTTTAATATGTAAGGACGGTTTGAAGTAGAAGTGGTTGCAAAGTCTATCTGATACCAAAGAGTTGAATTAGATTTGCTCTCTGTTGGAAAATTACTTGATTCAATTAGACTCACAATCTACAATCTATAGCGCCCTATCCTTGCCCTCTTGTATTAACCGATATGTCCAACCCTGTATCTATACAATGTAAGTAAATTAGATATGCTTGAGCTGTGTATGTATAGAAAAAAATACGACTATAGCTTGTAGACGTGACAGTATACTCTTGTCAAAAGTTTAAAATGTTCTGGGCTTGTAGGATCTACCATTATTCTGATTGCCAATGAAGCAAAATCACATCTTCAAACACGAATAATTGTCTTTATTCCTATGTAACAACGATAAAGGAAGGACAAATTCGTTACAATTTCATACATTGGAATTTTCCATTATATGCAGCCTTATCTCTTATTCTTATTTGTCCTTCGATACGGTTGGTAATTTTACACCTTATGTTTTTTTTAATCACATGCCGTATATCTCATACGACTGGACAGCAAAGGGTCATGCCAATTCGCTGTTAATATAAGGCGCTTTCAAAAACATGGAAAAAGCGAGATTCTGGTCTCGATCAGCATCTACCTTTTGCTTAGAAAATTCGACGTGCTCAGAAATGCCTTAGAATGATACGCGGTTAAGAAGAAAAAGAAGAAGAAGAAGAAGAAGAAGAAGAAGAAGAAGAAGAAGAAGAAGAAGAAGAAGAAGAAGAAGAAGAAGAAGAAGAAGAAGAAGAAGAAGAAGAAGAAGAAGAAGAAGAAGAAGAAGAAGAAGAAGAAGAAGAAGAAGAAGAAGAAGAAGAAGAAGGAGGAGGAGGAGGAGAAGGAGAAGGAGAAGAAGAAGAAGAAGAAGAAGAAGAAGAAGGAGGAGAAGGAGGAGGAGGACGAGGAGGAGGAAGAGGAAGAGGAAGAGGAAGAAGAGGAAAGGAGGAGAAGTAGAAGAAGAATATAAAGAAGAAGAAAAGGTTCAAAATATACCTTTTCTTCATTTCATTAAAACTGTAGATTTGCCATGTTAAGATAACCATGCTTTGCGTGTAAATACCCTTATCCATGCACTTACGATTGCATCTATTATTCACAGCTCGCATAAACCAAACTCTGTGCATATCTTTACACACGTACTTTAAAACGTGAGAGAGAGAGAGAGAGAGAGAGAGAGAGAGAGAGAGAGAGAGAGAGAGAGAGAGAGAAGAGACAGCGATAAAGAGAGAGGGAAAAAGAGAGAATATGAATTTTAGAAGAAGAAACAACGATGCGCTTCAGGCTTTAGTATCTGAACATGGTTGCGTATCAGCGATGTTTAATGCGATAAAAATCTTGATTACTAAAAATAAAAAATGAATGCATTATTCGATGTTGACATATAACCGCTGTGTAATTGAAATGAAATTTGGGCAAGCTTTTGAAGCGTCCATTTCAAGAGCAGACTACATTAAAAAACAAGAAAAAATATCACAAAAACACAGGATAAATAATGTTTTTAATGCTTGTCTTTCGATGTCTTAGCTTTCACTGCAAACATTGATGATGAGCTAAGCTAAACATACCCCAACATAATCCCAATGTTACTATAGCGCTAAGTCCGAAGGGAGTAATTGCCGAGTCTGCAAGAACCCCCGTAGGTCTAATTATCGTCGCATTCAACGCGGGATGAGGAATTCTTTTTGTCAAATAATTACTCAAAAGAGACACACAGACATGACAGAGCAACAAATTATGTTTCTTTTTTTCTTTCTTTTCTTTTCTTTTAGACAATCATGATGGGGAAATAATGGGGAAGTTGTGTGGGCGTATTGTTTTAAGATGGAGTACGGAGCCCCTCCCCCCCCCCTTTCCCGGGAAAAGGGGGGGGGGTGTGCTAGGGACTGGGGTAACGGTAAAAGATATCGTGAGGGATGGGGAAAGATGGAGAGATATATATATATATATATATATATATATATATATATATATATATATATATAGGAGAGAGGCATAGTAAGCAAAGTACAATATAGTGAATGTAGAGGTAAAATTACAGACAAGCTTGTCCATTTCTTGTTTTAATGGGTGCGATACCCCAGGGGCATCGATCCATCTTCAAGATTGGGGGAAGGGGCAAATAAGCATGATAAGATTATTAGAAGCATACACTCCATAGTATACACAATACAACTAAGTATAATTATTAGCGGGCAACTGGCCCCTAGCTGTCACGGCCGCGGAATCGACGTCTGTGCGACTTCCCTTCCACTCAAAATGTTCTAGCGAGACCACTTTGAAAATAAGGTAAGGTGAGAATGGGGTGGGGCACATGTTAATTTTTTTTTTTCAGCTATACTGGGGTGAGGTACAGTAGTTTTTCAGCTATACTTCGTTAATGCAAAGATTGAATTTACACTTCCACCATTTCAAAATCGTGTTGTATTCTCTTTTTGAATATATTTTGTAATATAAAATAAGTAAATTTCAAAGGAGAGTAATATGAATCATTGAACAATTCCCTACTATTGATTTATGAAAACAGTATTCATCTTATTTTTTGTATGGCTGGTTTAAGCTACAAAGTTTATCGTGGTTATCATCAAACGTGTCGTATGTGGAGTTCTGGCAATATGTTTTCTCTCTCTCCCTCTCTCTCTCTCTCTCTCTCTCTCTCTTTAATAATGAATTTATTTTCTCTCTGCTGTTTATCTCAACATTTGAGGGAATTTGGGAAGCTTTTTGAAGGTTATTATTTCAAGGCCATAATGCATTTCTATTAAGGCTTTAAACGTGGTTTTATGGTGCCCTGTGGTGTTTGGTTGAATACATACCGCTACCAGCAACAAAGAAACTATAATTATTCACAATTTCAGTCTATGCGATTCATTTTGTGATGAATGTGCGGATTATCCCTTTTTTCATCCAAGGATTTGTTCTCCTGTCAACACATGTATCATACTTTAGTGCCATATGTAGATATAATTCGATTTATTTTACACACATTTTGAGGATTATCATTTGGAATCTAAATCAAATATTCATGGAAAATTATGTACAACATTTATCAGAGCATTTAGTTTGATCCAATATGGATATTCTTTGTATGCGATCACATCCAATGTAGCATGATGTCAAGGGTTTCTAGTCGCGTGGCTATAAGGAGATTGGGCGTACGTGTCCCCTTGGTTAATTGGTTGGATATATTTTCCGTATAAAAAATTCAAATACATGATACAAATCATTAAAAATATACAAATCAAGTCTTAACAAATAAATACAGCTGGAAAATTTTATTCAAAGCCATTAATATAATGGCTTTGTTCTTCCTAGAGATCCAGATCCCGCTGAAATCGGCGAGAGAAAAAAAAGAGAAAGAGAGTGAAAGAAAGGAAGGGGAAAGGCGACGTGAAAAGATTATACGACCCCCTCGCCTATCACTAACCCCATTCAACCAATCCCCTCATTCTACGACCCCCTCGCCTACCCCCCTCCAGGGCCCCGTTGCATAAAACTTACCATTAATGGTAAGTCTGCTATCAATGGTAACTACCATGGTAACATCACTCAACAGCCATTCAAAATCAAGGTTTCCATGGGAGTTACCATTGATGGCAAAGTTACCGTTGATGGTAAGTTTTATGCAACGAGGCCAAGCACCACGCGCACACTCCCCTCACTCTACGACCCCCTCGCCTACGCCCCCTCGCCTACCCCCTTCACCCCACGCACCCACTAAACTCACCCCCCTCACTCGACTGTCTTGTTTTCTCGATTTTTGTTCACCCAGTGCCCCCCACCCCCATGAAACCAGTGCCAATTCAATAGCTGGATCCACGCTATGCCTCTGGCTTCAGTGCTTTATAAAGAGGGGGTGCAAACTGTAATTTTCTATAGGGATGTCTACCCTCTTTACCGACGCACATGCATGGTTTTCTATATTTTGAAATACAAAAAACTACTCAATGTACCAAAGTACCCAAGTAGTTATGTGGCCTTAAAACTAAATTTAATTTACATGGAACCCCCCCCCCCACCCTCTCTCTCTCTCTATCTCTCTCTCTCCCTCTCTCCACCGCCTGACTAGTTTACAGACACTGTGGAAAATAAACAGCTGTATACGCCTACTTTACAACACTTTTCATTTCTGTTGAATGTCCTTGACAAAATTTACAACTTTTGAAAAAGGGGGAAGTGGTGACTATCATTTTTCATTATCAGCTAAGCTAAGCTAAGTTGTGCAACATCGTATTTTTTATTTTCTACCCCTGTTTGCTGTGTACAGATAGAGAGGCGCCCGTCTCCCTCGCCCCCTCTGCTTCTACCGTTTATCTAAGTTGAGTATAGGGACATGTCCCCCAAGCCAGTGCTCCCAAACTTAAAGTGTTATCGGCGGCACAATTGTTGAATTTGTCAAGCTATGTCTACAAATTAACAAAATTATTGAACCTTTTTTGTCGCTTGTACATTATACCGGATAAAAATTTCTTTGACTTGTGGGCAAACTGGAAAATCTCCCCCCCCCCCCCTTTTTCTCGAAATTATGATTGTGAGTCGATAGGGCCTCATAATCATGATATTTACTTTCATCCTTCATTTGAAGAGTGTGCTAACACTGCATACATAAAGTTAATCCCCAAGGAAATTTCACAACTACATATATATATATATATATATAATATATATTATATATGAAATTAAATATATGTTTGCCTTGCCATTTACAAAACAAGTTAAACATTTTGATGATTTTCTTTAAACACATATTACGTAAGATCTGAAGATAGTTTAGAAAAATTCTTATTAACGTAACTTGTGCAATTGATAGTGCATGCTGCGGTATTGATTAAAGATAATGCTGTATTGAGAATCGTGATTACATGCCTTGAATTGAATTATGTCAGTCGTCTCCATTTACACACGATTTGCGGTAGATCTGCATAAGATTTAGACGAATTCCTTGGCGGGAGAAGGTACATGCATGAATTCATCTCTCAAATCTTACATCACGAACCCATTGTACTTTTACAGAAGCAGAGAGGAGCAGAAGATACATCATCTTCAAACCAACTCCATCTGCTTTTGTTAGAGTCACAGAGTCGGGAAAATATTGTATCAAGATGTAAGAGGCGGCGTTACATACTTTTCGAACATGCCGATAAGAACATGCCGATAATTTTGCATATCTATTTTTTCCAAAAAGCGCTAACCCAAGATTTTTTTAATAATAAAGTAAGCCTCCCAAGGTTTAAAAATGATCATTAGACTTAAAGTTTGCTGACAGAGTTAGGTTCAGGGTTACCTGGTTATGAATGAATGAATTAAATGAATGAATGAATTTCATAATACTGCAGAAATCTGCCATGAACATTACAATTGAAAGTATATATAGTTCAAATATCGAATACAGATATCATAATCAATAACAATTTCAATGTAATCAAGGTTAAAAAATTACATTAGTCAATAGAAACATTCGTCAATAGAAAAGACAGTATCATGGGAGAACCTAAGGAAAAAAAACAGCTTGTTAAAACTATGTTCCCAAATGAAATATATAAAATATATCATTTTATATATTAAGATAATGACTACAAAAACACGAATTTGAATTAACAGATTTTCTGAATTATGATTATGGATTTGCTAGAGAAAAAGCATTTATTGGAGGCGACTACCCCCTCTCGCCTCCCTCCACCAGCGGCCCCCCCCCCCCCCCCCCCCCCCCCATTTAGCAGCGCTATATATACTGCTAGAGGAATAAGGACAAAGTTACGATTATCACCTTAAGGGTGTCAGTTTTGTTTTGAAAATCTTTAGGGAAATGTCAACAGATTTCAAGTGGACATATTACACTAACCGGGGCAGGTAAATCGTAAGTGGAGAAAGCTTCTTTTGACTAGAAGCATTTCGATGGACAGTTATTTCTTTTGAGGCATACGAGTCGGCATGAGAAGAAGGCAGAATAAGAAGAAAAAATTACAATCTGGCGTTTCATTGGCGAACCATTCAACTTCTGTATGCCTTGATATTCGAACCCTAGCTTAATTATCGGTGTCAATCTTGTAGATGTTAGAAGGAAGGGGGTGTACTCGTTTTTTTTTTTTTTTTTTTTTTGAAGGTATGTTTTTCGAAGGTTCACTTAATTTCGTAACACAAAATTCCCATACCAACGGGTTCATAATTCTGGAAATGAAATAGGGTTCATAATTTTGAACATTTGTTGCACTACTCGAAAAGTTCATGATTCTGAAGGTTCGTTAATCCGAAATTTCATAATTCTGAAAATGAATTGGGGATCGTAATTCCGAAAATGAAATGTGGTTCATTACTCCGAAGGTTCGTAATTCCGAAAACTGATGTAGGTTTCCCTGAAATTGTTCGGTTGGGGTTAGAACCCTATTTACATTTTCGGAATTATGAACCTTCAGAATTATGAACCTTTGGAAAAACGACATGTAACCGTTAGATGTAATTTAGTTGCATGCGTCATGACTTAGGCGTTATATGGTTTGGTTCACCGTTTAAAAATAAGAAATGCTTAGGTTCTCAGGGTTCTGGTCAATGTCTGTCCCCTCGTTCTACGTTTTTTACGTAAATGAGGATATCAAGATACAAACTGAGTGGTCATGGCTTTCAAAAGATCTGTGCAATTTGAGATCTCGTATCGTGAATTAAACGATGACTTCGATTAAGGCTCGACCTTCTTTCACAAAGCTATAGGCGAGACACCCCTCCTTCATTTCATAGAAAATTACTTAAAATGATATCCCCTTTCCCTGCAGCGCTCTCAGGTTTCAAGGCTCAAATTTTACCTCATTTGTTTACCCCTTCAAATATACAATATGGGAATATCATATAAACCTATTTAACATTCAAAATGATAATAATATGAACTGTTACAGATAAATATATGATATCTGCGAGCTTCAGATGACTGCAGCGACAGGTCGGGAATATTGATTATAAAATAGGTGATAGTTCTTCACATGTACATGTTCATGAATTGAATTGAATTTTATGAAACATCATTGATTTACATCAATATTCTGTTCATAAACATATCGCAAAGTATTATCATACATGTATTTATAACAAAAGTATAGATACAAATTGTATAACAGAAGTATAAGATATGTCAAATGAAAGGTAGGTATACAAAATATTACAATGAAAACTATTATGTTGATAAACATATACCAGAGTATTTTCATATATATGACAAAAAATATAGTATAACAGATATCATATGGAAGGTAAGTAAGTACAGATATAATACAAAGGAAAATATGAACAGTGAAATCATAATAACTAATTAATGTAATTACAAAGACATTGATTTAATACTTTCCTTTGTTCATCTTGTTATATTTATCTAGTTGTAATTTTATTCAGTTCTGAACTGGAATACGTGTACATTGCATTGTTTTTGTGTACAGTAATATTGCATATAGTGAAATGAAAAATAATTCAGACACATGTCATGCCTTCTATAGGTGTAAACCCCTCCCGGAACGCGGTGATAGAAAACACAATTTTGTATGTAGATGTATCAGAACAAAAAAAGCCATAAGTAAATTAATGTATTGAACAATTATCTTAGCGAGAGGAGAGCAAAAGAGGGAAAAGAGTTAGAGGGCGCGGGGAGAGGGGAGGAGGTGAAATGAAAGATTAATAATGAAGTAGAGATTGAGTATGAATGTAGAATATCCTATATTAGATATTTAAGGTTACATAGAAACTTTTCTTATTCAAACAGATGTGTATCAGTATTACAAAACGAAGTGGACGGCAGAATAAAAAGATGAAATCTTGCGAATCTCATGAATATTCCTCTGGCATAGCTGGGCTTCTGGCGGCGAAATGCGATAATTATCTAAGCAAGAAAAAATAGATAAGAGTAGAAGAATAAATTTAGAATTGTTCCCGGAATGTTGGGCCGGCCCGCACTCCTATGCTAAACGTGACGTTCGTTTGGTTTTGTTAAAACGTTTTGAAAAGAAAAAAAAATGAATTGCGATTGAAATTAATTTCTCATTCTACATTGACTTTTTATTTCTTAGCTCACTGCTATAACATGAAAACATTAATTATGCTCTACCCTCTCAAGCAAATGTAACACTGGAAATCGCAGACTCAATGGTGATATAAAATTCCGTGTACAAAATATCGAGATTGAACAGCTACTCTTTTAAGTTCTATTTTCTCTCTTTCTTCATACATTTGTCAGGGTGACGATTAATGCCTCTTTCTTTCGCACTTATTATTCTAAAAACAGGCGATTTTGTAATGTAGTGATTTTTTCATCGTTTCGTCATAATGCCTATCATTTTCAATTTGGAATAACCATCAATAATGAAGCTTTTGGAAAAATATGCATTTTGAAAAATATGCGTTTGATAAATATGGGGCTGACAAGATGGGAAAAAGACATTGAGAAAGGGGAGGGAGAGAGGGAGAGAGAGAGAGAGAAATTTAGAGACAGAATTAAGAGAGAGTGGTAGATAGAGGTAGAAAGAGAGAGAGTGGTTAAAAGAAGAATGATGCGTTTGAATATCATGCTAAATAACTTATTAAAAGAGAAAGAAGTACATTTAAAAAAATGGTTTACCTGCCAATGGATCGTCTTATAATTGTCATATCTTTATTATTATTTTGGGGGATATCAAAATGAATAAGGGGTATGCTTGGGATATTTTAAAGGGCAGTGAGAGGAAGAATGAGAGAGGGAAAAGAAAGAGTAAGAGGGGGAGAGAGGGGGAAAGCAAGGAACGGGAAATTTGAAGAATGGTGCACGATTACGTGTGTAGTCTCCCTAAGCTGCTTTGTTTACACGTGTCATCTACCAGTTAAAATTTCAAAACCATAATAAACACCTTGGCTGGATGTTGGCTGCGTGAATGTGAAGAGACAGACAAAAATTGAATTCACACCTCGATCAGGTGGTATTTAGGCAGAATCAGGGGGGTAAGAGTTGCCCTTGTGTTGCCATGGATACGGGATGATGGACAGCACGTAAATGATGAGCGTTTGCAGTTTTGATAAGATAAAAACATATATCCATAAAACATTCTGTTTTTTCTGCTTATGAATTTTTCGTTTGTGTTCAGAAGTGATGAAAGACGAGGCTAGATTTATAAAGACACGTATTCTCTTTGAGGGCAATTTCAACAAGGTAACCTATGTCCTAAATTTAGGACATAAGTCCCTATATAGAATGTAATGGAATTGGTAATGATTGTATGAGCTCTGTTTTCTTTGTTTTGTTGGGGTTTTTTTTTTCTTCTTTGTGCTTACATAAATATTTATTATGTAAACAATGAAGAAGAAAGAGCTAAATTGGGAGGATGGACGTTAAGTCAACGCATCTGTCAGGTGTGTTGTGATGGGTTGGAGCATGGATGCTATCACTGCCGTTACCTAGGCAACGGGATGTTGAACGTTGTCACGTATAAATGCGAACCGTGATGAGAGAACTATAAAATAAAATGATACGCTCTTAAGAAAATTCCTTTCATTATCATCCTTGTGTAACTTTCATAATTGCGATCAATATTTAGCTCACCTTCTTCTTTTTAATAGCGCTAAGTGTTGCTGAAGGACGTGGAATTGCTTCATTTCGAAGTCAAAATTAATGGTAATCAATTTTATGACAATACGTACTACTCTCTCTCTCTCTCTCTCTCTTTTAAGGATCCATCCTTAAACCAACAAAGGTTTTGAAACCTTTCACTGCTTTGGGATGGAGAAAAAGGTCATAGAAAATCAAAAGAAATAAAAAATATGTAACATTATCTATGAATTATATGCTCTAGGGACTCACGCTTAAAAAGAAATATGTTACGAGTATTACATTTCTCAAACATTTTATCTAAGTTTCAGAAGGCACTTTTACAGAAAAATTGTTTACATCATAGACCTTGATTGCACATATTTAACCTCTGGATCTCCAAGGCTTGATGTCGCTGTTGAATAAATCCATCATTCGAATGAACAGTTTAACATTGACCTAGTTTGAGACAACTTTGCTATTCATTTTTCTTCATCATTTAACCTTTGGTATTCTCCAAAGCGTAGAGCATGATACCTTGGCAAGTATTGATTTAAGGTACATTTTTATCATGAAGTGGAATGAGAACTGCCACTTTTCTGTCATCACAGACTTCCAAGAAAAACAGAAAATATGAATAATGGTTTCATGCATAAACATTGATATCGATACACGCCAACTTTGTTAACCCTTTCATGACAGGAATTATTTAAAGGCTAAATTGATCACATTTTGTTCTTCAAATTGGCAACAATAATATTTTTTCTGTTAGTGCTACATGGTTCTAACAAAATGCAATGTCTTTGAAAAAATATACGTCATTAGAAACTTAGTCGAAAAGTTGAAAAAAAATTGCCAATTTTGATAAAAAACAGTGATTTTGAACCTCTCAATGTGTTGCCAATTTAAGGATTTTGAAACTTATTCTCCTGTTTAAAATTTCTGGCATCAAACGCAATGTGGTCATGCAACAAAAATGGACACAATGTGTGTAGAAATTTTTGCTTTTAGAGCTCTGAATCAAAAGTTATTGAGCCAAACCACAAAATGTGGTCAATTGTCTTGAAAGGGTTAAAATCGTCTGTCCTACATTTCTCTGCAAAAAGTAGACAAGTAAAATAAACCACGACACCGAGAGAGAGAGAGAGAGAGAGAGAGAGAGAGAGAGAGAGAGAGAGAAAGAGATAGAGAGAGATGATGTATATGAATTATTAAATAAATTAATTAAATACGCATTATGATAGCGTATTACTTTCTTGAAATGGATTTTTTCACAAATTCTTATACGATATATGGAAATTTTTACAGTGAATATTACAGTTCCAGTAAAACGTATATTATTCATGCCCATCACAGTATATAAACGAGCCCCCAAATGTCGGGTTTATTTGATGTTATACGATTAATATCCGTCTACCCACATTTCAAGATATCTATGAAAAAAAAATGTATTTATCGAAGTAATAAAAAAATAAGAGGGAAAAATAATTCATATTCCATTTGCTGTGATCTACATTTCATTTTGTTCCAGTCAATTATTCATTCTATCCCAAGTGAAATCTTTCCATAAGAAAAATATTGGACTTCGGGTAAACTGCTTTTTAGAAGTGACCCCATGTATATATCCTCAACGTAAACTTGATCGCGTCGTAAGTTCCTCATAAATAAAGCATTTGGAAATATATTTCAATTTCGGGGCTTACTTGATGAATAAAGCGTCTAAACAAAATCAGAAGGGCGGCATGTTCTGCGTAGGGAGGAGCGGGCGAGCCTCCGCCCCCCCCCCCGAAAAAACTGTTTGAAGGCCTTGAAAAGAGGCGATGATGCGCGATGGGTCTAACCCATGGTCTAAAACACGCGGGCTGCTGATATACCCCTTACGGTCAAGGGAAAATTCCGCCCCTCCCTAAGTTATCAATTTCTGGATACTCCACTGAGTTGTATTCAAATCATTTTTGTTTTCGTCTACAAGAGCACAGTCAAGTTTGTAGGTGTTATTATGGTGAGTTAAAAAATGAGAAAGACTGAGTATATAGCAGGTGGTATTTTTTCATCTTTTGGAAATGATTTTAATGCAATGTATAAATATTCTCATCGCATTTTTATTAGTTGCATATTGTTTGTGTATTTGTGTGTGTGTGGGGGGGGGGGGGGTGCGTCCGTGCGTGTGTGTTTATGCGTGTATTCCAAACAATGTGAAGGACTTACAATTTAGAAAAAATGGGTTTATTGAGAATCGAACAAAAAAAAAAAAAACCAATTATTTGGATCGCTGTGGATATGAAAGGATTATTATCTGATGCCGATGTTGTGAAATCGAGGAGAAATATGAAAACAATAACTGACACCGTTGCCATGACAACGAGCATGCGGAAGTCATGGCCACGTAAAGCCAAGCAACCATATAGTGATGATAGACTGATGTGAGGGTATTTTAAGGGGTAAATCTAAGTAGTCTGTCATTGAAGGCAAATGTTCTTGTGCTTTTAAACATCATTTCATTGGAGATTAATTATTCACAGCATTCCAATGCATGTTTTATTGGGTTTTTTTCTGGGTTTTCAAGAGGGGGGGGGGGGGCACACCTGCTCCATCCTATGCTAGATACATTACAGTGATTATACATGTATAAATGGCATGGTGACATTTTCAACGATCCTAATGATATCCATTTAAGCCATCGAGAAAATTGCAAAAAAATGTCATGGGATTTAATACTTCCTAAACGAGAACGTTTCCCTTTCAATTTTTTTTTTATTAAAAAACATAAAGCTGTCGATTATATTATTTCTGTACTTTATCCTTTTTCGTATTTTCTTCACTATACGGCAAGACATAACTGGGGGTGATTCATGTTTGGCTATATGGTCAGGGGGAATACGTAAGTGGTTTTGTGAGGACGGATATAGCTAATGTGATAATTCGATTAGAAGCTGACCGATTTATTCTTGGAGAATGTTATATCGCTGGTCGGGTAAAGTTTAATTACTAGCTCAGGGTATATCTCCTTTCTTGACATGAATCTGTGGCTAAAGGGAAAAGGGGGATCCTAAAATGGACGGGAAAATAGCTTGAAAGGTAAGTGTATTCCTATCATGCCTATATTGCATCCTGTATTTTGGGCGTCTATCGTCAATGAGAACATTTTATGAAACATTGCGGTCGTTGCATCCGTCATGACAATTTTTTCCTCTCTTTCTTTCTCTCTCTCTCTCTCTCTCTCTCTCTCTCTCTCTCTCATTTCTCCCAGTCCTGTACAGAATATACAAATGTATTTTAGAAGATACTCTTATTTTCTTCTTTAAAATATCAAAAATAGCAATTTCTTTGTTTTGATTTGATTTGGTTTATTTTCCGTTTCAAAATTATTATACATGATACATATCGATCAAATGATTAAACATAAGACAATGTAATAAGTTTAGTATATCAAACTAAGATACAAAAATAAACATGATAAAGGGTACTAAGAAGAGTACAAAAAATAATTTACACAAACGGATCATTGTTGACCCAACATATACAATGAAACGGAGGGGGCATGCTAAGAAAGCAATGCTTGTATGATGCATGCCCCAAAGACTTAAATACGTAAAATAATTTTGGTCAAACAAAATTATAATAATTGGATAAATAGTGGTGAAAGTAATAGAACTTTGTTTTGTAATGGATTATTGTACCAATAGGCCTCCCTTTTGTAACAGTCCTTTCCTTATGAACCATTTACGTTATCGATAAAATTTCATTTTCTTCTTTTGATAATGTATCAATTATGTTATCATGCTCATTATATTGTTATCATTTGTAAATTGAATGTAAAATGTAAATAATTGTCATCACAGACCAAAAGGAAAATTTGTAATTTTGTAGCAATATTCGTAGTTTTGTAACGATAATCTGACCCGAATCTGACCATTGAATCATTTTGCACTGAATCAACGCTATTTTGGTCAGGTTGTCGTATGAGTGGTTAGATTGATTTCGTAACAGAATCATCGATTTTTAAAAGAATCATGAAGACTCTATTTGACAAACTAAAGCATAAGCTGTCAATTAAGGTCGATGTAGCGCCCCCCCCCCAAAAAAAAACAACAACAACACAACAACAACAAACAAACAAAACAAAACAAAAACAAAAACAAAAACAAAAACAAATGCAAAAGAAAAAACAAAAACACACACACACACAAAGAAGTCAGTATTCGTTTTTACACTTTCCGGAGAGTCCTAATCGAAAACAGAGCTTTGATCAAAATAAGCACTGTCTTTAGACAAGTTTATCCTTTAACCATGCACGTTAACCCTTCTAAAGGGATACAGCACTTTTGATAAGATGACGCCTGTAAGACTTTGTGAGAACGAACATGGTAAAATGAAAATTACGTGACTATCGTCCTGAAAAAGTAATGAGCCAACTGATGGGCGCTTCTTATGCAGCTTAATAAGACGTTTGATCGTTATTACACATTGCAAAACAAAATAATGACACTCTGATTTCATCATGTTCGCCGACTAATTAGGCCCTCGTGTTTCGACCTTAAAATGTCACGTTCGTTGTCATGGCAACGACGCGCGTTCTTTCTTACGAATCTGGTATTTTTCTCGGATGTGCTGCCAGTAGATTTATTTCTAATTACTGCGAATTTCTTCTCTTTTTCGTTTCCCTGTTTCAGTCAAAAGATTTTCACTCTGCAATTTTTTTCAAATTAAGCTATCAGTATGACCCTCACGCACGTCTTCTGTGGTCAATCTTATACTGATTGTGCACGCAGTTTACCGGCCCTTCACTGAAACGGCTCGTCAAGTTGCGTTTAATAATCTGCCTATGGTCGATGTAATATAGGTCGCAATATAAAAACCCGTTTTCAAACAAATATGCTGTGCGTCCCCCCCCCCCCCCCAAAAAAAAAGTTTTATCTATTGTGGTATCTTCTCCGGGTTTGGAGGTTGATAACAACATTTTTTCACACACATCTCTGTTCTGTGCCATTCTATAGTGCCCTCTTGCAGTGTTTTTTCCACTCCAGGTCTTATTGTTCTCTTCCCAGTTGGGCCTCGGCTTCCCTCTTGGTCTAGTACCTTCTACTCTCCCTTCCAGCATATCTTTTAAGAGACTCTGATGACTTTTTGATGTCACCAAAGTATTTTGCCTTTCTGTCCTCAACTAATCTTATCAGGGTAGGTTGTTTAAGCCCTGCCATGCGCAATATTTCTTTGTTAGTTTTCATATGTTACATGATATTCTCATCATTCTCGTGTAAATACCCACATTTCAAATGATGTGATTTTCTTTTCCATAGACTGGGTTACTGTCCATGTTTCTGCTCCATACAACAAAGCAGACCAGTCATAGCAAGTAAGTCTCATTCTGAGTGAAAATTTCACCTTCCTTGCTGTAAATAAGTCTTTTATTGCCAGGAACGTATTCTGTGCAAGTTCGACTCTTCTTTTAATGTCTGCCTCACATCTGGCATCATCTGTGATATTTTGTCCTTTGTAGATGTAGTTATTGACCTGCTCAATGATATGGCCGTCTAATTCCATACAGAGTCTGGGCTTTTTCTCTGCCTTGCTAAAAACCATAGGCTCAGTTTTCTTAACATTCATATTTAGGCCATATTCGTCACTTTTGACTTTTACAGCATCCAGTAATTGATGCAGATCTTCTTCATTTTCTGCACACAATACAGTGTCATCAGCATAGCGCAAATTGTTAATGTTTATACCTCCAACACTAGCCCCCTTCATATCAGTAATTCCCCTGAATATAAACTCTGTGTAGAGATTGAACAAGGATGGGGACATTACACATCCTTGACGTACTCCTCTTTTGATTTCCGTATAGCCTGTCATTTCATTGTTGATTTTGATGGCAGCTGTTTGCTTCCAGTAAAGTTTATAGATGTATGTTCTTACCATCAACATTGATCCTTTGTAAGCTCTCAATCAGTTTACCATGATGAATTTTGTCAAAATGCTTTAGAGGAATAATAATAATAATAATAATGGCTACTTATATAGCGCTCATATCCGTCACGCAGTGACGCTCATGGCGCTTAGACATTATTACCCTGGTTATAGCCGAGCCGCCAAAGTAACTGGCGCTCAAGCATATCAGGTACCCATTAACACCTGGGTGGAGAGTGGCAAATGTAGATTAGAGTCTTGCCAAAGGATCTTAGTGCCGTGGTGGGATTCGAACCGCGTACCTTGTGATCTGCAGTCCGGTGACTTATCCACTAGACCACAACACCACAAAAATCAATAAGGCATACATATACATCTTTGTTTACTGCAATATACCTTTCTGACATCATTCTCATGCAGAAAATGGCTTCCCTTGTACCCCTTTGAGGTCTGAAACCAAACTGTTTTTTACCTACTTCCTTGCTAATTTGATCTTTTATTCTATTTAGTATGATCTTCAAGAGCAACTTGGTTACGTGACTCATATAAGACTAATTGTCCTGATATCTTCACATACAGTTGCCTTGTGTTTCTTTGGGATTGGCACAAATATTGACCTTTTCAGATCTTCAGGAATATGTCCTGTGTTGTATATAATCGGGCATATGTTGGTCAAGTGTTCGATCCCAAATTCTTTTAGGCTATCAAGTTCTTCCTTTGTTATCCCATCTTGGCATTCAGCTTTAGAAGCTCTCAATGAATGTAGAGCATGTTTAACTTCTGATATGAGTATGCTTGGGCCCTCATCATCAATGATTTGATGTTTTGGACCTCTGTCATCATCAAATAAGTCATGGGTATATTCTTTCCATCTATTCTTAATGTCTTCTTTTTCAAAGAGGGAAGTTGTTCCATCTTTGCTTTTAATACATCCACTTGCTGTTGTGTTTTTCTTCCTTTTGAAATGCTTAATTTCTCTTTGCATTTCGTTTGTTTGATGTGTCTTAGAAAATTTTAACTGTTGGGAAAAGTCTCCCGAAATAACAATTTCAGAATATTTTCAATAAAATTTAATTCTTGTAGATAGCTTATAGGGTCTCTCCTATGCAATAACACAAAACAATTTAGACTAGTTTTACGCTTGAGTGATCAAAAACCACTTTTGTGAAAGGGTGCAAAATTCAGACTTGACAAGACTGGTATTTGTTGTGGCTGGTATCAACAAAGTTGAGAACCGTTTGAAATTGACAGTTATGTTTTCAAAAGATAAGAATATCTTTAAACTACCAGAATATGCAACGATATAGGCCCATTTTGATAGAATTAATTAAAAATAGAGCAATGCAGATATAGGCCCATTTTGATAGAATTAATTAAAAATAGAGCAATGCAAAATGAACATATTACAGTGACCTCGAAGTATGCATACTATCATCATGATCATGATTGAAAAAAGATGAGACAACTTTCTTGAAGAATCCAACCGAGATCTCGGTCAAGATCATAAATTATGAAGTGTATCAATTTGCTTGATGCTGTGAGTAATATCAGACATAATCGCGACAGGATTAATTTTCACCTCGCGGGGACAGTCAAACTGACCTCTTCCCTTAATTGAAAACATTTCCAAAATGCCTTCTAAAAAGAGAGAAAATGTCACCGTAAGTGTAACCCCAGCATGGTCCATTATACTCAACAGTGGAGGGTAGCTCTTATTGTTCGGTTTTTTTTTTCTTCTTCTTCTTCTTCTTCTTTCTCTCTGTATCTCTTTCAAGTCATTCCTCCAATTTTTCTCTCATTCTCTCCCTTATTCTGTCTCCTTCTCTATCATCTGACTAGAAAGCTCGAAACAGGCCGTATTTTCGATTTCACTATCTATATGACTATTCAGAACCTCAATCAAAAATATTTTGTGTTTAAATGTTCATATCAAATGCAAATTTCCTTCCGAAATCGGAACGCAGACTGATCGTATAGTGTGCGATGGGCTTTAGTCTGACAGACCTCTTGAAATGGAGAATGGCCCAACTTTGACATCCTTGGCATAATGATTCTCCCCCCCCCCCCCGCCCCCACCCCTCTCTCTCTCTCCCTCTCTCTCACTGTCTCTGTGTCTCTGTCTCTTTCTCGTTCTGTCTGTCTGTCTCTCTCTCTCTCTCTTCCTTGTATAATTATGTAAATCATTCCTTTTAATATCCTTATATGCCTCATAATATATTACTAGATCGATGGCGCACAAGTGTTTGTTGATTATGATTATCAATTATGATTTTGATTATGATTATGATTATGATTTTGATTATGATTACTATTATTATTATCATTAGAATTTTTACATTTTATAATAGATTAAAATGGACACTTTCCTTCAAATTTCGTCGTAGTCAGAGAATCGGTTTTACCTGTTCAGTGGATGCAGTTGTATTATATGTACCCGACCTGGAATGCTCAGAAGAAGCACTAAACTATCGATAGAGGAGTAGCCACAGCTAATGTAATAATAGGTTACTCTTGCCTTTCTTTACTTGGCAATCTAATAAGGTAATATTATTGAAATATATACCCGAAATATTGCCTTGAAATTGCAAGGTGTGATAGGGCATTAAAAAATTGCAACACAATTCGATTATTAGCTCCTGAGTTTATGTCATTGGTGTTGTTTGGCCAAGCTACAAGTAAATTGGATGACTGCGTTAAGTCAGTTAGATTTTACGCAAAGTCAAGGTTCTGCGTCCTTTATATCATTTTGATTAATTAACAGTGCTCCAGCATATGTAATTGAGATTACTATGGCCACTGACGTATGATAAATATTACTGTGTTTTTCAACAAACGCAAAGTTACCTGACTCAAGAAAAAATATTTTTGGCATAAAATTAACCCAATATAAAGGGGGAGTAAAATTTTACCCTACAAATGTTTGCTATTTTACCCCCCCCCAAAAAAAAAAAAAAACAACAACAACAACAACAACAACAACAACAACATCATCAACAACAAAACAAAACAAAAACAAAAACAAAAACAGAACAAAACAAAACAAAACAAAACAAAACAACAAACAAAATAAAACAAAACAAAAAACAAACAAAAACACGAATGTTAACATTTTTACAAAATATCACCTAATTTCCTTTAGAGTGCACGAATGTCATTTATTTTTAAATGAAAGAAACTTTGATGTAATTTTGTAAAAATCCATCAAAGAAATCCTGTACACCACTATACATCCCCTGCTTTGCTTTCTGTGATTCCTCAGAGCAAGAATAAGGTTTGAAAATTGTCTAAAGGAAAAAAGAAAGAATCTAGCTTCTTTGTCAAAAAGTTTTATGGAGTACATAATAATCATTTGCATATCCAATGTTCTGCAAAGTCTGCGCTTACTTTTCTAATGATACAGACATTGTGGTAAATTATCATCCAGCAATTGATTCTATCTTTTACATTATTCATCTAAAAAGCAATAAAACACGAAGGTACCAGGCACATTACGGCAGCCAAGCACGACATCCATGCTTACAAGTAGAAATGGTTGCATCCTCCTATAAGTAACCGCAAAAACCATAATGAAGGTATCATTTCTACTTTTATTTCATTTCGATCGCCGTTATTCATGAAGTAATACATTTATCGTCTGTAGCAAGTTGTGCACGGTCGATTGAACATTCTCCCGCCAAAACGAAGTAGCTTTAAGAAATCACGTGAGTGGGATGTGCAGACGAGCATCTTGAAGCATATTTCTTGACAATTAGCGTGATGAGCGGATGTGTCCACCATGAAGCTCATTAAACATGTTTAACGTCCAATCTCATGTCACGGTTGAAACCTTGAGTTCATGTTTAAACAGTGACTAATAGAGGGGTTTTTTTTTTAAATTGAGGGGGCACCTCCACCCCTCTCAAATAAGTGAGAAAATGGGATTTGGCTTGAAATAGAGGGGGTGATTTCAGTTGATTCCCTAACCCTCCTTCCGGGTCGGCATACTGTAGGATCGAAGCTCTTTGCATTACCAAGCATGTTGTGGGAATGATGAAAAAATAGAGTGGGCGCACCCACACCTCCCCCACCTTGTATCGCTCAGATCTCTAAATAAAATGGTCGTAATTATCTATTTTTTTTAATTTAAAAGAAATAGACATTTCGATGTCTTTTTCTCTTGGTTTGGTTGACTTGATTTCCACAACACTCCATATTGACTTTGATGCGAACCCCCCCCCCCCCCCCATAGCCGAATATTCCCACGTGTTCTCAAGTATCCAAATGACGAATGAAATCAAGCACAATATCTTAAACCAGTGTTGAGATATTTCCTTCTATAGAAAAAAAAAATCGTTTCAGATCAACGCCTGAGCAAAAACTGGTCCATCAACATTTCTAAAGACCACTCAAAACACTGTTATTCCACATATACATGTTTGTATGACCGGAGCTTGGAATAATTGTCCAAAGGCAACGGCGTTTCCGGTGCCTTGTTGAGTTCTGCATACCTAATGGAATTTTCAGTTTCATGAAATACAGGTAGATGTGTCGAGAAAAGGCGATGGGCGTAACAATTATTTTGTTTTTGCTCACGGATCAGAGAAGATATATGAACGTGCTATGCGATAGTGAACTATGAACAAAGAGTATTTTGTGTTTGATCAAAGTAAATAAGACGGGCAAGAAAAGCACAAAGCAAGGACAGAGAAATAATTTATGCCCTGCCGGAAAGAACACTGTGTCCCACAGTATGTTCACAGTGTGAAACACAGTGTGAAATCATCTTTACACTGTTAAATTCGAGCGTTTTAACATTGTGAATCACATCTTCACATTGTGAGCGAGTAAATTCACACTGTAAAATCGAACATCACTATGTGATCACTCTGTGGTAAACCACAGTGTGAAATCATCATCACACTGTTGAATTCGAGCGTTTTAACATTGTGAATCACATCTTCACAGAGTCGACTTTGTGAACACACTGTGAACACACTGTGGGACACTGTGTTCTTTCCGGCAGGGTGTGTTCGATGAAAATTTGAATATATGAGGATGATAAGTGACTGACCATATTGATGAGGGGAAAAAAATCCACATATGTTTTCTCTCCATGAATTAGTTCGACTACCTCATACATAAACTCATTCATTCAGACAATTATTTCAAAAAATTATCTAATTATCTAATCTAAGCGTCTGACGAACATCTTTCGTATCTATCGTTTATATTAAAGCTCATTAAATAGCTTTTAATTGGTATCCTGTCAAGCTGTATTCTTTTCACTGGAAATTCATGATAATTTTCTTTATGAAATTATACTTAATAAATGTAATAAAGTCATTAGATTACACCTCAAGCCTCCTCAACATGGACATTGCGTTAACCCTGTGACGTCAGCTCAGTATCATCACGTGATGACACGGTCACGTGGCTTTAACTCAAGAACCGATATAGAGCTAGAGAGACCCTGTCGTGTTTAGGGAGAAAGTCAATAAATCATGATTTATGTATTTTTCTTTCGGCAAATAAAGAAGGATGTCCAAATTATGTTATTACTGTGGTCGAAATTATGAATATAAATGAGTTATTACCGGCAGCAAGTATTAAAGAAGGAAAGTAAAACCGTTTGACAGTTCGTGAAGATAAATATTCTCTATCGGAAAGGGATTAGAAGGTCACTAAGTTGAGCAGGTAGGTTGCATATTTGCCCTTCTTTCTTTTCTGCCTCCTCCCCAACCCCTCATATAAATTGTTCATTTGGGATAGTGTCTGATTGTATGACTAGTATACAGTAAATATTCCTTAATATCTACTGTAAACTATCACATTGTCAAGTATAGTCATTTTTCTTCTCCTGCAAAAACCATGATATACGACTTTTCGCTGCCTTGGTAAAGTTCCGTCTTTGTGATAATGCGTTGGATCGGCTGTCCTTGCAAAAAGGTCTTAAGAATGTTTTTTTGTAATTTATGATATTCGCACTTCTGATGGTAATGAAGCACAGCTGTCTTATGTCTATCCTCTCAAATCCTCTTTTGAGCCACTAGAGTGCAGCTGTAAAACGTGACACTTTGAATTCGTCTCCGAGATACATGTGCACATTAAGTACGAAATAACCAAATGCCCGCTGCACACGAGACGTCATTTTGATTGCGTAATTACCTGCGCTAATCAAACCCGTGAAGGTAATTGGCCCATGCGCCAGTGAAACAAAGCAATGTTTTCTTTAAGCCAACCGCACACTATACGATCTGACTGCGGTCCGATTTGGGAAGAATTTGCAATAACGTTTGATATGAACGTTCAAACATTACAAATTTTTGTGATCGAGGTTCTGAATATTCATATGAAGGATGAGATAGTAATTCCTAGTATTACAAGCCTGCTTTAGGAGTAAAAGCCAAATCGGCTCCGAATCGTAGTGACCTCAGACCATTCGTGCGATTGTCTACGATTACAAGCCGATTTGGCCCTTTTCTCCCATTAGAAGGCCTGTAGTAATGCCCTACATTTTCGATTTCTAGCATTCATATCATTATTCAGAAATTCAAACTGGAAGATAATGTTTATATAAATTTCCATATTCAATGCAATTGCGATTTCTTCGAAAATCGGATCGCAGATAGATCGTATAGTGTGCGGTGGGCTTATTCATTTTGCATTTACTTTTTGTACGATATTATCACTCTAACATGGCGCGTCTAAGGCCGCTCTACTCACTGACGCTGTCCTACGTCTCGTAAATGACGCATCATGTGCGTCAGATTTTGACGCTACACGTGTATTCTACGTACATAATTATAATGTCATGTGGAATAGGGTGTGAGGGTGGGAGAGGTGGGAGGGAGGAAGAGAAGTGAGAGAGAGAACGAGAGAGATGGAGAAAGAAAGTAAAACGAAGGACAGTATTGATATAATGCGCTAGATTGCAAGATGTCCTTTTGTTTTGCAAAACAAATTCTAACAGGCAAAGTGGACATAACGAATAAGTTTTGATTACAAAAGAATGTGCGTTCACTAACGATATTAACATAGCTAACATCCAGTTGCATAAACGGTCAAGTATTTTGACCAAGAACTTACCCAGAACTGACCCCCTGCCTGAAAACTTATGGGCTTTCAATGCCCATCAAGTAACTCTATGATGCCCATGACCTAACTATGACGTCATCACACGCGGAAGGGGCTTGTTACAGTGTCGACACTTAGGGTCGATCCCATCGAAACATGGATTGTTATGGTCATTAACGAATTATATCACTGATAATATCACATATGTTAAACTTATCTACCTGATAAGTGTACATAGGTGTTCTAGGTTGAATGTATAATCTGAAACTATATTACATTATATTGTGTGATTTCGAATGTTAAAGGTATTCTTAAAATCTGTTAAAGAAATTATATTTTTAAGAGAATGATTGTCTTATATTCATTTTAAGGTAATTAACTATTATGCATCGTCTGTTCTTGGTGCAGATGATATCTAGTTTGGATTTCAAACGAAGATTGTAAAATTGTGTTGGCTTTTTATAATTTTATTTTACGCCATCACCAGAGCTTATATTGCTACCTTTAAAAGCAATCTAAGCTATACAATCATAGTAGTCGAGTTTAATTATATAACACTAATTGAAATCCGAGGCAAATAACTATTTAAGTGATATTCTAAATATACGTAATTGTATCTCAATATGACTGTATGAAACGAACCTATCCTGGATCAAGATTTTAAAGGGAAAGAATTGATATCACCTTTATTTTTTGAGGGGGTTGCATTATGTCTGTGTAAAAGCACACCTAATATAGGCCTATGATTCACCTTCAAGGTTCTGTCATAACCGATCTTACCTTGACCCACTCTCTGAGTGGTCAAGATTATCACATTTTTATAGTCGACTCGCTCTACCCCCACCCCCAGTATAAAGAAGAAGAAGAAGAAGAAGAAGAAGAAGAAGAAGAAGAAGAAGAAGAAGAAGAAGAAGAAGAAGAAGAAGAAGAAGAAGAAGAAGAAGAAGAAGAAGAAGAAGAAGAAGAAGAAGAAGAAGAAGAAGAAGAAGAAGAAGAAGAAGAAGAAGAAGAAGAAGAAGAAGAAGAAGAAGAAGAAGAAGAAGAAGAAGAAGAAAAGAAAAAAAAGAACAGGCGAATGATTTCAATTTGCACAATTAAGTGAGCCAGTATTTGGGATGTGCAAATAGGGTGTTGAAGCTATTATATTAAATTCTTTTGCCTGTTTCATTTTAAATAAGAAACGAATAAAATCAAGTAAAGTTAAAATAATCAACTTATTATTTGCTTTTAAAGCATTTTACAACTTTTTTGGCTAGGTTTGTGTACAACTCCTTCATTTTCATTGAAATATTAAATATCACCTTTAAAACCCTTAATATTTTAGTCTCTGCCTGGTATTGGAACTTGAATAAAGAAATAACCTTTTAAAGATGTTACACTTTTTTGTCATGATCATTCTCCATAAACTATGCCTGTTCGGTTCGATCACAGCGGAGGGAAATATTACATGTATATGCCAAAATGTCGTTAGTAAGTTGACATTTTATCGCCTGTTGGAAAGGGTATCAATAATTCACGCTATGCACGTGATGAATCGGGGATTCTGCTTATTTCACGCTTATCTCCTGAGACTGATTATCTGAAAGGGATCCAACAAGATCTTTTCGACACTGGGTGACGGGAATTGAGGATGTTTCGTTGTGGAATCGTGTTTCGAAAGATCTTAACGTGATTACCCAAAACGAGCACGGCGTCACATGCGTCTGAAAGCGCATGCTTTTACGAACGTGCGCTTAAAAGAAGTTTGCGCGGGATTCCTGAAGCAGTGATAATTTCCATTGTTAAGAAGTAAAACTTCATTAGTTCAAGGTCGCCATCTATCATCTTTTATTTCCTTTTTTGATATCATAACGGGGTCGAATCAACCCATAGGGAGGGCGAGGCGGGAACAAAAGTGGACAAAAGGAGTGGGGAAACAGAATTCATGCCTGATTTCTTCTCTTCATTCGCCCCATCCCCTCCAGAGGGCATTCCCCCAACAATCTGTACCAATTTTCGATCCATTAAAGGCAGGCACATCTATTACGTAATCCAGCATCATCACAGTGCACCCCATGTATTATAAAATCCTGGAGGCGCCTCAGACAACGGATTTTAGAGACATGCACCACAGGAAAAATAACAGGAAAACAGGTAAACTACCCCTACCCCCACCCCTGTGAATAAGTCAACTTTTGCGACTACATTTATGCTTTTAAAAAGAATTCAAGGTAGTGTTAACGGTAATTGGAATGGTTAAAAAGTGTATTTCGTAGAACAACATGTTTTCATCCATTCCCGGATGTGGCATTTTCCTGTGTTGTAAGTTAAAGGGGAAACACCTGCCATAGACAATCATAAATGGAAATGTTTCCCCCCCCTTTAAAATCATGAAAAAGGTAATAAATTCCGCTGTAATACAGGAGAAAAATAGGCCGAGATGCAAATGGTACATCATTATCTTGATATGAGCGAAGGATACATCTCCTGCGGTGAAAACGCCGGTAAAGCAAGAGGGGCACTTTATAAATTTTGGGAATATAGAAGGCACCCCTTTACACTGCCTATCTTTAGTTTTCAAAGCATCGATCACATCAAAAGTAATACATCATTATCTTTCTGACAAGATCAAAGTGCTTCTTTTGGATTTGAAAATACACAGCGAGGAAAAAAAAACAGTAAAGTATAATTATGATGGCAATCAGAACAATAATGATGTTGATGATGATGGTCAAAAGATTCTTCTACTTAGATAGAGAAAGATATGAGTATAGCCTTTCTAGTGTGTGATTGTGGTTACAAGTTTTTGAGGATATTTTTCTCAAAAAATGTGTTCATTTCAAAGACACATACACTAATAGCAGCAGAAAAACAATTCTACAGAGACAGAATAATCAGGCGATTCATTTTTCTAATGCTGATGTAATTTCGTTGTAGATTGTTTTACTCCGCCGTCTATACAAAACGGATGAATTATTAGATACCTAGTGAAATGTCAAAGGCAGCTTTAACGAAAATATTCAGAAGCAATATTTGATTGTAGTCTAGTAGTAGATGTTCCTTTGTAATACGATATTATTCATCGGTCATTGAAAATACAGAGAAGCATTTCCACCCATGTATATAATAATTATTTGACATTTTCATTAATACAAATTTCTGTAATATGCATATCACAATTTGTAACACCTATGCAAAGTATGCATATAAGTTATGCTCATGAAGATAATGGATGATTATTGGTATGATTATTAATTCCATTGTCTATATTACAAACAAGTTATATGCAAACACTTAAGCGGAGAAATATGTAAATCTAAAAATTAAAAAAAGTGATGTGTCATTTTATTTATTTTGCGTGTTTTGTAAACAGGTCTGATGGAGGGGAACAGGGGGCAAGTATGCAGGGGTAGATCCAGGATTTTTTTTTAATGGGCACATTTAAGAAAAAAATTCTGACAAGAAAAAAATAATATGGTTTTAACTTTTAAGAGAGGGGCATATTTTGGCGCTGGTGATACTTAATGTTTACCATTTGGTTTCAGGGGGGTGGCCTGTTGTGCCCACCTAAAACTCCGCGAGGGCATGTATGTTTAACAAATTACGTATCATGAAAGTTGAATACACCTGCGTTGTCACACGACTGTGCATATGCGACATAAAGAAGGGAAATACAAAACGTTTATTTAGCTAATGAGTTTAGGGAATTTAACATTGTCCATATACCACTTCACGTTTCTTCGAACTGTAGTCACGTGACATTCGTCTTCTTCGGCTTCCATGGGATATACGATGAGGCAAACTCCGGTATAACTTTCAGACGCAGCACATGACACAGGATTAAAGAATTACAATTTCAACGTCAAAAAAGACCCCCCCCCCCCTCAAAAAAACAGAGAAAAGGAAAAAAAGAAAGAAAGAAAAAGAAAAGAGAAAAAGAAGAAAGGAAAAAAAGGGGAAAAAAAAGAACAACACAGGGTTTTCATCGCATATACGGTTGTCTGTTACATGTCTAAGGTTTTGGCATTCAGTGTAATCACATAATGTATACAGGCTATGGTAAACTGTCGATTGTATGACAGGTGCACCTGTGAAAGTTGTGCCGTGGTTATAAGCTTCTTACACCACATACACTGTTAGGATTTCGTATCTGAACCCTATACCTAACACTTTACCATTCAACAGTGGCGGATTTAGGGGGGGGGGGAGGGGAATTCCGGCCCGTGCCCCTTTTTTACTTTTTTGCCCCCCCCCCCCTATAGAACTGACTCTATGGAATAATGCCAGGAGCAAATGTTGGTCAACTTTTTTGTATTTTGTCGTTGGAATCCATTTAGGTATTGGTGGATGAGCAATGTGTTGTTTTGAATTTCAAATGTTTAAAATAAACACTTCGCGTCTTTTGTATTTCTGTGTTCTCTGAATAATTCCCCTAAACGCATTAGGGAGCACGCCATTTTAATGTCACAATCACTTTGAATTTTCTTTGTTTATTACAGCCCCCCCCCCCCAAAAAAAAAAGGAAGGCAAGAAAAGAAAAAAGAGAGTACCTTTTCATGTGATAGAAGCTTACCATGATCACACTTTTTGTCTAATAGATAAAAGAACTGATTCTAGTCAAGTGTATCTTGTCGATGGAGTCATAATTCCACAAGACATCAGTTAAACTGCTAATTTTATATATTTCTTTAAATTTTCAAATGCAAGGTCGAAAACATTTTATAAAAAGATTATTAGAAAAATTCACGCTGTCGTGAAAACACCAAATTTATCCTCAACATCATTTTTGTTCTCTGATCATTCTGATTTTATTGCTCAACAACATCCAGCATAATCCACACAGGAGGGGTTTTTTTTTTTTTCTTCTTCTTCTTCTTTTTTTTTTTTTCTTTTTTTTTATAGGGCTTATCATAAGTTTCCTTGGAGAAATCTTTCCAAGAGAAATCTTGTTTTAGATGCCCTCTTTGATTATTAGTTATAATTAAAATCCATATCGTATTACATGTTGGTATTGTGCGTTTCGATATCATCTCTTGCTTCTTTTAATTAAACTATCATTTAGCTTTTGCTTTCAATCGCATCTTATCTTACAGATGGTTCCACCAGGTTCATGCAATCCTATTAAAAAGATTGTTTCATTATGCTTGATTGAAATCGCTATTGCTTACTGGGGCTTGGATATATATATATATATATATGCACTCTCATATTCCTGCAAGGAACCTTGGCAGTCGAAAAATAATCCCCTACATTGACTTCTACCTTTAAACCAATTCCAGTGAAAAAACAATATAATGCTTTTAATCAATTTCCTTTCTTTAAATATTGTTGTCCGATGGTGCCACTTCTCCATTACTCATCGAACAGGCATACTCGAAAACCGAGGCAGTGCGAACCTACCCAGTCAATAGAATATGATTAAATAAAAGAAGCTTATAAATCACTGTACGTTATACAAATAACAACAACTGTCGACAGAATCCATGGATTTAATCTCATTAACCTTGTGAGTTACAAGGTCAAAACTCGGCCTCGGTTTAAAGTACGCCGGGGCATGTGGAATCAAGCGTAGCAAATTTATCTTATGATTGATAAGCATAAGGGAAGTTGAATAATCAAATGAAATTTATTTCCTTAATATGATTGAAAGGATACCAATATTTTGCGATTGCCTATTATCGCTATCCAATCGTAAGAAAGTGCATTTATGAAAATCTGCGAGTTTCAGTGTCATTCTCTGTAAAGATAAATAGAAGCCTACAATTCATTATTATTTCAGAAAACATGAAAATGATTATGTGAACTGTATAATATAATCATTATTAATTTCAGAATATTTGGGTTTTATATGGAATGACTGAAAACAGTCAAAAAATAGAATAAAATAAATCAAATCAAATCAAATCATTGATTAATAATATCATTTCGATAGGAGGAAAGAAATTGTACGAATGTTTTCTTTCTAATAGTACCGAGATGGAATTCCACCTTCTCTCTCTCTCTCTCTCTTTCTCTATCTCCCTCTCTCTCTCTCTCTTTCTCTATCTCCCTCTCTCTCTCTCTCTCTCTCCCTGTCTTCATCTTCCCCTACACTTTCCCTCATCTTTCTTTCTCTCCCTCTCTCCCTCTCTATCTCCATCTCTCATTTATAAATTGACGGCTTATCTATATCAACATGTCTTTTATCATTTCCTTTTCTCCATTAAACTGTCTTTGAGATCAGTCTTTGTTAGCTTCTGTCTCTATCATTAGTCTCTGCCATCATACATCTATTCATCTTGTTCTTCTCTTTATGTACCCTTTGTTTTTTTCTTGTTTTTGTTTTTTTGTTGTTGTTGCTCTTCTGTTATGTGTATTTTTTTCTGTGTCTCTCTGTTTATTCTCTATAACATCTATCTTTCATATTTTACACTCCTATATCCATCAAATGTATTCTTTTATAAGCCTTCATATTCAATGTTCTAGACCAGTACTTGTACTATGCTGCTTTCTACTGAAGATGTCAACATACTTTATTTCAAAGGATATGTAACATGTTTAAGATTATATCCCTGATTATTTTTCTTTCTAATTCAGCGTGAGTATTATACGATTGTATCATTAACGATTGCGTATTGCTTATTCAAGCAAACTTTTCAATCTCCTTTTCCTTTCCCCAAAAGGCAAGTAGAAAACAATCGCGTGTAATTCAATATGCAATTTACAATTCCAGCGATGACGATTAGATAGCTTAATCGGAGAAGCTTTTCCACATACCTTCTCCTTTTCAAATGAGAAAGTAAGATGACCGGTCCAAGAATAAAAGAGAACATTAACTATCTTCCGGGAAACGATTATACAATTTAACATGCGTATTACGCTTTGAAAATGTTGACTTTGACATATCCTTTTAGCAAACTTTCTTATCCTCTGCCCCCCCCCCCACACACACACACCCGAAAATATCTACAAGGAAAGGCAGAAATGGCAAGTCTGTGAAGTAAACTTCCCCCGAAATGCGATCCCGTCACTCAAATGCATTTCATTGTCAATCAAAATTCAAAATCGCCCATTTAAACATTACAACATATGCCTTCATTTTCAAATTGAGAGAAGAAGTGGTAAGTCAAAGAATATTAATTGATTGATTGAAATTCACATTTATTTCCTTCTGACACTAACAAAGTATTTGACAAACAAAGATCAAAATAATGAATGTTTCAAAGAAGGATGCGAAAATCCGAGAAAAAAAAACAACAAAAAACGGAGCTTTTGTTGGGAACGCCGTAAATAAAAAATAATAATTAAAAGAATGTTACCGTAAGGGCATCAGCATGACAATTTAAAAAGATTTTTTATAAAAGTCAGATAACGAACATTGGTATATGAAGGAATGAGGATGTAACCGATTTAAAGAAAGAGACAGGGGGGCATGATTATATAAGTTGATGATAGAGAAGGACATTATTAAAAAGTGACAGAAAACTAAATTGATTGTACTGTGGTATTATATAGTTAACAAGTTAACTACAACCAGTGCTGTAGTCGAGTCCATCCCATCCGAGTCCGAGTCCGAGTCCGAGTCCCTGGAGTCCGAGTCCGAGTCCGAGTCCGAGTCCAAGTCCGAGTCCTGGCATCCGAGTCCCGAGTCCTGGACAACCGAGTCCGAGTCCGAGTCCGAGTCCCGATGGGAACATCTTAAATTGCTTTTTTTTTTTAAAGTCACATTATTTTTATTATGATAAATGCCTCACAGTGAACTCTCTATAACATAAATAGTTTCTGGTTCATTGAAAACTTCCATTTGTCAGAGAATTTAATTTATTGTAATTTTTCTTAGTACGAATGTGGACAACTATAAAGGCTTGCTCACAAATGAGTGATTTGTTGCCGTGACATGTCGCTTGGTGCTTAATAAGATTAAGTTCAGTAAGATTTCCAGATATAACACTAAAAAATTCTGACAGAATGGAGGAAACTATTAGAAATGTTGAGATAAATGTCTATGGTTAGATTTTCGGTGATGGTTTGTTGTACTGGTGGAATTTCAGAGGTTTTATTAACCAAAATACTAAACAAGTGAACATGCACTCCTTTGGTGCCAAGGTAATGTCTCGTTGACAAATGGCTCATATGTGAACAAGCCTTAGTATTTTGCTTGTACTCACAGTAATTATAGAGAGTTGACTCTATTGTTTCGATGATACCTCAATGAAGAAAAGTTACACAAATTAATATTTGTTCATTTCAAAGGCCTATAATTTTATCTTTTATCAATTATAAGTCAACAGAACAAAACGATAACTTGAATGCCATTAACATGATTAAAGCCAATATAGAAAAGAAAGTTTCCAACTGAAATGGAAAAAAAAGAGGGAAAAATAATATTTCCCCAAGAACACCAATAGTTCAATCTTATCAAATAGATGATTAAAGTAATAAAAAAGTGAATCGTCAAACCCTAATAAAACCCTTGTACATGTATCGGCTAGTTCACTAAACTGGCTTAATGGCTTGTAAAACAAGTGCAACATTAGCATTCATTTTGGAAACTGACTACATGACAAAGTGACTCAAGTAAAACGAATGTAATTGTTAAACCGTAATAAAACCGTTAGACACTGCCAAAAAATTTAAATTGCTGACTTTGACTTTTTGCCATAGGAACATAGGTTGCAAGTAAAAAGATAAAAAGATTATAAACACTGTAGTTTATGATACTAGCTTGAAATACATGTGGAATAGTAATCTGTTTGAGACTGCCCAAAATATCCCAGGCTGGGGTCTATGGGAAACGTGTGTTATAGATTAATCCGTCTCTAAATGGTTAATATCAATTTCAACACTTGTCTGTGTCATACGTATATAACGAGTGTATACGGGCATAAAACGACTTATCTTAACATCTATCATCTATTTGTGCACATTCTCGTAACGTTACGGCGATCGACGTTTTAAAGTTCATGTTTAAAGTACCGCTCAATCGAGCAAGGTGCGCGAAAATAGCGGGGTTTTTTGCGTGCCCTGGGGTGATTTTTTGAGCTAAAATTAAAAGCGGAAAATGGAAAAAATTGCCGGTCTCGTTGCCGGTCTCGGCCCGATTTCGCCCGAGTCACGAGTCACCACTGGTCGAGTCCGAGTCCGAGACCGAGTCCTTGTGGCTCGAGTCGGAGTCCGAGTCCGAGTCCCGAGAAATAGGGACTCGAGACCGGTCTCGAGTCCGAGTCCGGAATCGAGTCCTACAGCACTGACTACAACTACTAAATCCATTAGACATCATACATCTCGTTTTGACATACGGTACGCTTAAAGTAGACGTAAGAATTATCTTCTGCAAACAATTTTATTTTACATGCTATATCACGGTTTGTAAATCGCTTTGTTCAGAAAAAAAAAAAGTTCTTCTCTACCCCATCTATTTCCCAAGGAGAAGAAAATATGGCTGGTCTGTGACCATGGTGATGAACACTAAAATGAGTGCATATTTAACAAAATAATTGAATTTAAGTCAACATTCGTATTACAAATCTATTCTGACAATCTGAAAATCACTAGCTCAAGCAAAATTGTTCCACATCTCCATCACAACAGTTTTGTTATGGCAGATTTGTATCAAAATGCAACTGTCTGACTATAATCTTCGAACAAGAGACGTTGCACCACATCAGTATTGCGATAATATCGTTCATGATTTTAAAATTGCTTGTTCAAGCAAACTTTCCTCTTTTTATCTCATCTATCATCCCCGAACTTTCTTCTTTTTTTTAAAGAGAATTTTAAAGATAAAGTTGAGTTCTGGACATGCGATTACATCGTGAAAGAAAGTGTCTGGAAGCATTTGGGAAAGGTTCATTGTATAGTGCATATAACACGATAAAACTACTTTCGAAAAATAAACTCAAGGGCAATTTCAAAGGCCTATTGTACTGTCCATAGAAATCTTGTTCTGATTACGTAATACGCCATTGTAATGTTAACACATTTCTAAAGGTGATAGACAGGGCTATTGAAATTGTCTTGAGTTTATTTTTCGAAAGTAGTTTTTATCGTGTTATATAAGATTTGTTGTATACTATGAGGTTTTGGAATTACCCAAATGAAAATAAATTGTCTTAATCTTGCTGAAAGTCATATGCACTGCACACAGAATGGGTATATGGGACTACACGCACAATGTGGCATGAAAATTTGGTCCAAAAATTTTCAGCTGTTTCTCATCATATTCCGAACATCATGACATTTAAAGAGCAATCGTTCTCTGGGGATATTTCTTCTATGATGTTCTTCCAAACTAGCATAAAAAGAAAGAGAAAGCACAATTTTTTTTTTTGGTTTTGTTTTTGTTTTTGTTTTTGTTTTTGTTTTTTGTTTTGCTTAAGCAGAACTCAGCATTCTCTTTTAAAATGAGGATGAACAAGCCTTCGTGTATGACTTAAATGAAGCTTCAAACTATTAAATGTACCATGACGATGGAAGTCTGAAAGAATGACAATTGAATGCACGTATATTAGTACAGTGAGTCGTGAAAACTAATCATAGCAGAAACATATACCTTCGACGATATTCTGTCTTAAAAGACGTGCTCATTCATCCTCATCTATGCATAATCCGATACAGTATTATATGTGTAGCTACACGGGGCACAGGGGGCACTTGCCCCCCGATCGAATGGCAAAAAAAGAAATATTCAAAAAGAAAAAAATTAGAAAGAGATAGACAGTGAGAGAGAGAGAGAAAAAAAGGAAAGACTGGGAAAGGAAAGACTGGGAAAGGAAATATGAAAAAAAAATGATGTTAGCACAACCACCCTATAATAATTTTTCTTGTTAATTCGCATTTTTTCCTTCCAGTAAGAAGCCCCCCCCCCCCCCCCATCCTATAAATCATTAGGCGCATGCACGCCTATCATGCCTATAAGCCGAGTCTTTCGTAAATGGCCTGAGCTTACCACTGAATTAATCCTTTTGCATTCACCCTTAACACATTTCTGTAAATTTCACACTGTTGAATTTGTTTGATTGATTGTGTGGGACTCGAACCTGGATCCGTCAGAGTCGGTGTGTAGGCAAGAGAACTTACCACTAGATCAATCTACATCTCACAGTGAATATACTGAGATACCCATTAAGTAGAACCACAAATATTTTACAGTAAGTATTGGCTGCTAAAGTGCGTAAACATTGATCAGAGTTTAAGACTTTCATATTTTAACCGTACAATACTCAATGCATACAACCAGTGTCGAGAGGGTTGTATGACATGGTACGAATACGATTGCTCCATATTTAAGCCATGGATCCAGGGGTAGATTTAGGGGGCACTTTCGGCCCGTGCCCCTCCCCCTTTGAAAGAAAAGTGTACATTGTGCCCCACTTTTTTATCAGTCGTGTCACTTTTAGAATACCTTTTTTTTTTCTTGCTTGTGGGAAAATTTTCTATGATTTGTGCGCCCCCCCCCCCCCTTTTACAAAATCATGGCTCCAATATTTTACCAAAATATAACACCAATCCCAACCTAAACCACTAAATCGCAACATAAGCCTTTTCCCTGTTTTTTTGACGAACCAAACATGTAGAAAATGTCGCCGGAAAAAAACGTCAGATCACCGCAGCCTACTTTAAGTAATAAAGGCACACGTGTAACGCCATGGAAATATTTCGAATTTTTATCCAACGGTTGGTCGTTTACGATGTTCATTATTCCACGCTACTGCTCTGTTGTAAACCTTAAATCCGGGCTTTTCTTTCCAACTCAAAATAGAAATTTTATTCTTTTACTTCGGCACGATAAGACTCTTCTTTCCTTTCAAGTGGAAGGAAAAACGAGGGCACAAGAACTCAAGAACATAAATATAGTGTCTCCACTTGCCTGATTGTGACAAAATGATATATTGAATAAATATAGCATTTATAATGCGCCATTGATCCAGCAGACTAATCCTCGGACAATAATTTAAGACTAAGCTTCGACTGAACTACCTAGCATCAAAATAACTCTTACTGCACTGTCTATAGGTCAATAGTCAATAAACTCTTGATGATATAGCAAAGTGAAGCTCAGATGCTGTAAACATAGTAAAGTATATTGGAAAACACGTGTAAATTCCTAGTAAATTCATTATGTTACTGTAGCATTCCATATGAAATATCAATAAAAACGAAAAATAAATAGATAAACCGCAAGAATTGAATATCAAACAAAATAATGCAGACAGGAGGCGACAAGCTGAAATAAAGAATATTTAGTTTTCAAACTGAACTGACAAGGAAGAGAATTTCAAATGGGCTGATGACACAATTTGTGAACAAAAATTCCAAAGGGTCAAGCAACAAAAAAAAATCTTCATTGTTTGTTTGTTTGCTTTTTTTTTTCCATGTAGCGATGATAATGCGATATTTGCCGAAACAAGATAGAATGAGGATGTCACAACCCAAAGCCGCTCTCTCCAGCCCTCGTAACACGTCTTTGCAACCAGATACAGTTTGACTTGTACACTTACAATGATTGATTGCTCGCCATTGATTTTTGCTCATAGCCATTCTCTTACAATATAAATAACAAACACCAAGACCTAACGACTTCAGATCGGAAGAAAACAAGGGACGAAATACTGTAGTGTGGGGAGCATAGCTAGAGGGGCATGGGGGACGTGACGATCCATTCAAAAATTCTGTTAGCAAATCCTCAATTTTTATCAGAAATTGTCAGAAATTCTGTAAAATTTGAGATTTTTTGATCTTTTTTTTTTTTCTAGATAAAAATCGTTCTTACCTTCTTAAAGCAAAGTTGGCAATGTAAGGGTCCTTTTTAAACCCTGTTTGTAGATTTTTTAATCTGCGAAACCTTTATTTGTTGTATGATTCTTGGAATCCTATTTCCCTTTATGCTTGCAACTTTTTGAAACCAAACTTGGCGTTAAATTTGATCCGATATCCCCCCCCCCCCCTTCCCCATTTAAAATGCTCTGTTGCCGCCGCGCCCCTCGTACAGTGTCAACATTATTTCCTTCTCTTGTTATTGGCCCCGAGTTTGTTCCTCTTCGAGAATATAAACTGTTCAGGCCTGGAGGCAGAATTTGGATGCTTTTCAGAAACAACTTTACACCTCTACGACACTGCGTCATCTAAAGAAGATATTGACGTAGTATTTTGGACACGGTTGAAGTTGATTAATGATTGAAAGTTTAACTTTGCTCAAAATAACAATATGTCATCTTTCATTTGTGACGTATTTCTTATAAAGACAATATCTCCCTCTTTCTCTCTCCCTCTCTCTCTCTCTCTCTATCTATCTACATTATCCCCCTCCATCTCTCTTTATTCCTCTCTTCCTCTTCCTCTCTATCTGTCCATTTTTTCTTTGTTACGCTCTTTAAATTCCAGAAATGTATGTTACTATAAAAACCTTTGTAACTCCCTACAATTATGAAGCCTTCTGATAGTATGACTCATTCCAGTAAACAAACAAATCCTGACAAACTTTATTAACTCCTTATTCAGTCTTGATGATACCTAAACAGTGTGCTTCAGCAGACATTTACAGGAAACCGAGAAGAGAGAGAGAGAGATGGGCGGAGAGGGAGAGAGAGAGAGAGAGAGACAGAGAGACAGATTAGCGGAGAGGTGGGAGAGAGAGAGACAGAGACAGAGAGAGAGAGAGAGGAGAGGCATACATAGGATGATGCTAGGAGAGTATAGAGTAAACTTATACATATAGACATTGCACGCATACTAAATCCTTCGAACTTCTTTTTGGAAGAATGTCCCGGTTTAAACGTGACTTGTTGCCAATCGCGATTAAGCCTTTTCATTCTTAATAGCGCCAATCTTTAATGAATACTACGGTAAAGTCCATGAAACAAAGCACAATACAAATGCCAAGGCACATACTTTTTAAATTGGCTTGTTATTCAAACACGCCCTTGTCTACATCTAAAATCCTGTTTTTATTGAATTAGCCTGATTGGGATCGAGTGGCTCTTTGGAGTATCGAGAAGCTTTGCTTTCGGCCCCCAGAGTATTTCGGAGCGCGAGCAAAAGGATATCGCTTTTTTTCTGAACGTGCAGGAGCATGTGAAGAAAGTCATCCGCGAGATTATGGGGATCGGATTAGGAAATTTCCTCATGCATTCACAAAAGAATGATTAACAAATAGATAGATATGATTGCTATTTGTAATCATGTGGTGTGTATACTTTGATATCTTTACGTGATCATGCTTCGAATACGAAAGACCACTCTCTGGTTTTGCACGTGAGGCACCTGACTGGATTAAGAACAGTCCAAGCAAAGATGGCGTGAAATATCTTGAGACAAATTATATTTTCTTTCTTCTTCATCTCTCATGACGTCTACCTTACGTTATTGTCCACTGCATTCGCTAACCTTTGGCAAATAGGGACCATGCACCCGAAGAAACAATTAGGCCCATATTTGCACCTCAAAAGAAACAAATTTGCACCCTAGTCAAAGCCTGATAAGAAGGGTGCCATCTTGCACCTCATGAGTTGCAAATATGTCAATTTTAGGGTGCAGGATTTACCTGCAAGGTTCAATTTTGCACCCTCATGGGTACTGTATTGAAGCGATGTCGTTCGCAGAATTTGAAAATTAATTTCTCAGTGTGTATTTCGTCATTTGAGGTGACCCCTGTAGAAAACAGGTCATGATGTAAGGTGTTCCACTGCATGAGTACAAAATTAAATAAAATAATGATTGCAAGGATTACCTATCTCACCCACTTTTTACCACCACTTCTCTTTCGTCTTCTTCTATACTCCCCCTCCTTCTATATTCTTCATATTTTCTTTCTTCTTCTCTTCTTCAAATCTCTTTTTATGCTTTCTCTTTTCATTCAACATTTCTACATCATTTCCCTCATTTTTTCTCCTTCACCATCTTCTTTCATTTTACTTTTCTTTTTCTCCATCATAGTTCTTCATGAACTCTCTAGGAGGCTGGAGTATAATTACCCAACTATTTTTGTATTCCTCATCAATTCAAAATCACGGAACCCTTCTAGGCAATACGGGCACTTGAGTCTTTGTGACGAGTCCTAAGTACTGGCAATCCATAAAGGAAAATTGCAAAATGGTGTCCATTGAATTATTGAATGATGAGGTCATGAACAGGACATTATTGTAGCTATTTTGTTATGTGACATCCTTCAAAATTAATGGTTGATAGTTATATAGTTTTGTTCGAATCTTGGTCACTCTGATACACTTTATAAATTTGGTATCGTGGATTAATAAGTGGTTGTGTCAAATATAATTTGCGACTTTGTCTGTTAGCTATAATTGCTCTTTTTGTGAAGAGTATCAATTACATTTAGGATGTAACTCATTCATCTAGCCCGGTTAGCTCAGTCGGTAGAGCATGGGACTCTTAATCCCAGGGTCGTGGGTTCGAGCCCCTCATTGGGTGCTCTCCCTCTTTACTGCAATGATGCATTTGTCATGAAACTATCTTAATGTCGAGTATACCCTTTCCCCCCTTCCTATCAAGTGATGCTCTTAATATCTTCTTTCCCCGTCGTCTTCTGATTCTTTTATTTATCGTAATTTAGTTTGGGTTTACTGTCGTTTATGATAAATTTCATGCAAATGGCCAGAGGTCTGTCCAGCCCGGTTAGCGCAGTCGGTAGAGCATGGGACTCTTAATCCCAGGGTCATGGGTTCGAGCCCCACATTGGGCGCACTCCCTTTTACTGCAATATTATATTTTGTCATGGGGGTGTATCTTTATGGCTAGTAACCCCCCCCCCCCCCCCCCTCCTTCGGTTTCGCTTTTTTTTTATTCCTGACGCCTGCTGTTTCTCTTATTTGTTTACTGTTTGGTTTTGCTTTTATTTCTTTTTTGATAAAGTTCATGCAAAACAGAAGGTTGACCGTCGAGCCTGGATAGCTCAGTCGTTAGAGCATGGGACTCTTCATCCCAGGGTGGTGGGTGCAAGCCCCATATTGGGCGCACTTTCTTTATTGCAATTTATCAACACGATGTGCATGTTTTTAAAAATCTGTCATGCTTTTCGATTGTGAAAATATTGTTCCTTAACATCGTCCCCATGAAGAAATTTGGTTTTACTTCCATTTTAATTTCATATTTCACATACACTGGGGTTAAATTACTAACGACAATACATGCATCTCTTCAGAACTACAATGGAATTATTTAAGAATCGAACCCAAAAAAAGGGTAAAGATATCTTAGACATAAGTCACTATCTTATTGGAATATTTCTATTTTCACAAAAAAATTAATAAAACGGAACTATAATTTAGTGAAAAGGGGAAAGAACACAATAAAAAGTAGGGTGTATAAGTGAATACAATACAACTCAATAACGGCAACACGTATGCTAATCTATAGCACTCACAAGAAAGAAGAAAATAAGGAAACCTAAATAAATTATGTTTTGGAATTTCCTTGGTCGTCTTCAGAGTTCTTGACTCAAAAGGCCATAGTTTTTACAACCTAAAGGTGGCGACACCTTACCAATGCTTGAGCTATTGTGTCATTTTGTTTCTACTAGGGATTGGATTAACATATTTCATAGCTTTTAGCAGCAGCTGCACGTCCCATCTAGAAATTTCATTACAGACTGACCTTTCTCTACAAGGTAATCAGGATAATTAGCGACAAATTTTCAACAAGAGCATTGTCATGATCTAAGCCCCATAGATTAATGTATTGTTTCCCTGCCAACCCTCCACCATTGTCTCTGTCAGCTATTAATCAAGTTATTGAATGATGCCCAATTCATCACTTTGTTTCCTAGTCACTAGACCATGGGGGATGAGAGATCATTCGATCTGTAATTTCATTTCACTCCCGTGTAGCTAGAGCATTTCGGTACTACAAATGCACTATCAAATTCTGTTTGTTTTAACATTTATTTAAATGAGCCCTCACCCCCGCCCCCAGACACACACGCCCTGGTAAATGATTTATATTGGTGTTTTTGGTGTCGCTCTAACTCACCTGCAATAGAACATTACAGGTGAGGTAAAATGCATTTTTTTTCTAGCCGTCATGTCCATCATATTGTTACGGTTAGAAAAGGCTCCAATGTTACATAATGACATGACAAAAATATACTTGCTTATGTTTATGGGTAATGTTTGACGACCAAATCAACTCCATCATTGTCTCTTCAATAATGATAATGAAACATCGAATTTGGCAATAGGCGTTTCAAATTAACACTTTCAATACTTATCATATTTTACCTCCCGAGAGACAAATATTAAAGATAACTGATCAGGGGCCCGTTGCACAAAACTTGCGTTTAAACGCAAATCAGGAAAATCAAACGCAACTTTATTTTCAGCCAATCAAAAGTGCGCATTGTGGACTTGCGTTTGATTTTTAGGAGTTGCGATTAAACGCAAGTTTTGTGCAACGGGCCCCAGGAGTGATATTGTTTGAAATTCAATAATTCGTCATCAACGATATTTTCTATTCTGACGTTTGTGGTTCTTATTACGGTTTCTTTGCTCGCTTTATTGGCGATCACGTGTTAATTTTCTCGTTTCAATGACGATGACGTCGTGTAAACGTATTGTCAGTAATGAATCATGATAATATATGTGCGTAGGGCTTTGTGGGTGGGTGCGTGCGCGCGCGCGCGCGCGCGTGTGTGTGTGTGTCGGATGAAATGTGATGCATTGGTCCAGCATTGGTCGCATGCGTGTGCGCGCGTGCGTGTGTGTGTGCGAGTGTGAATCTGTGTTTGAAAGAAAATGATCTGGAAGAAAAAGAAGAAGGACGTTTTAAATTGAGTTTACACTGAGAAGTTTAGTCATATGGGGAAAAAGGTATCCATTAATACAAAAAGTCAACAAAGAGGAGGGAAACACGAAGAAGTACGAATAAAAGCCTAATGAGAAGAAATCTGACATCTAGGTATTGGGCGCGGTTTTTTGTTCGCGGTGAAGTGGGGATAATTATCGTTAAAATCCAGTATAAATGTATTATAGGGAGAACAAAAAAAAACATAAAGTGAAGCAGGAAGGTGTATATAGAATAGAACCGAGAAGGCAAATAAGGATAATGAAATGGTATTAGAAGAGACGTAATTGGTCGCTAACAATGAACAAAACACCTAGCTATTAGCCATTCGCCAAGCACAAGCACAAGTTATGCACTATTCCCCATTCATTTTATCACTTAGGAATACCCACTATAATAGTGCCACTTCTCTTAATTCCCCCCTTTTCTGCTTTTAGATGATCTCTCCCGGTATCAAAATATTTTAGATTTTTGGACCTAATTTTCATGTCACATGCTATTAGTCTCATATACACTTTTTTGTATGCAGTACATGTGACTTTCAGCAAGATTTTTAATCAATTTCTTATCATTTTGATGATTCCCAAACCACACAAAATCCAAAAATCTTATGTACCACATATTAATCAATCTTTCTCATATGCTTCCAGTCAGTTTCTCTCATAATCGTATGACCGGAACTCATTTTTAAAATTAAACTCTATTATTATATTGTCTTGCAGTCATCGTCCTTCTTGTTGGGGGTAAATCAATGCTAGATGGCGACCAACAAACCTTCCTCCTGGCGGCCCGCTATCTTGACATGACGGGCAATGACGGCTTCGTTTTCATCATCTTCGAACCATTCCCGGATCCAGGCTTTGAGTTGCCATGGGAACCGCTCCTCAGCCCCCATGCCAACGAAACGGTGGAGAATGAAGCGACCCCGGAGCAGGCTTTGAAAGAGGCTTATAGGGCTGTTTTGATGGTCACAATGAGGTGAGAGATAATGCTCTTTGCTCTAAAGAGAAATCCTATTTGAGAATCGGGATTGAAGATATCGCAGATACTGGATTGCTATTGCCTGCACCATTTCGTGCCGATGAGTATCAAAACTATCTAATAGTAAATGTACAGGGCCCCGTTGCATAAAACTTACCATTAATGGTAACTCTGATATCAATGGTAACTACCATGGTAACATCCTTCAACAGCCAATCAAAATCAAGGTTTCCATTTGAGTTACCATTGATGGCAAAGTTACCGTTAATGGTAAGTTTTATGCAACGGGGCCCAGTACTCCTAATTAAGATTTTATAAGAAAACTATAGCAAGCATGGCATGATAAGGCTACTACTGTATAGAGGGAATATGCTAGGGTCGGCCTTGTAACTTTGCTTGAATACACAATGGACATTATACCAAATAATTCTCATTAATTTTAATTGTTCGGTAGCAAACTAATTACCCCAATTTATATCGATGCGATGACCAAATACATTGAGTTAGTTTAGCAGAATGGCGTATAATAATAGCTGTTTCTTATGTAGCGGCTTACCAGTTACAATGTAACCGACCAAAGCGCTTACAGCATTATTAACCCAGTCACTGGATTCAAATTGCGATTCTGCACATTACAGTGTACATTCTCCACTCCTCTGGGGAGTATTCCAGCCAGTCGCCTGTTTCCAAGCGCGCACATGCTAATCTACCCACAATGACGTTCGCATCCTACCGGGTACCCATTTAACACCTGGGTGGAGAGGAGCAATGTAGATAAATGCCTTGCTTAAGGGCATAAGTGCCGTGCCGGGGTTCGAACTCACGACCTTTGCATTCCCAGTCAAGTGATTAAACCACACGACTACGACACCTCTACATACATTACATGGCCCTTATGAAATTGTAGATTGAACATGAAATATAAGTTTCGTGGATTCTGCATGTGTGAATTTATTTTCAGTCATTACTAGAATTTACTATTACCATTTAATCGAACAAAATATTATCAGAACAAACCATATTTCATTATATGAAGAGGTATATTAATGTACAAACGCAATAAAGAGTTTTACGTATATCTCGTATAAAGTTTGTGCATCCTTTCGACATAATGAGGATTTTATGGAACTAAAAAAAAAAGACCTGAAAAGTGGAAATGAAGGTTTCCCGGGGGATACGTATTATGGCTTATAAATAAGAATTCAGAATATGTCTTCGCTTCTCAAGTAGTTTAAACCTTCCATTAGCCATGTTAGACATGTTAGTCATGTTCGGTTACCCTTTCACACACAGCTAGAAGCGTATATGTCCAGCAGGTAAGACCGTATTAAGAGCGGCATTTCAAAAAGGAATATTTATGGATCTGAATGAGATCCCTTTCCCACACAAACAAATTTCCACTTGTAGGAAATAAAGGAAATTCAAAATGAACACGGGGCATCGCAACTGGAGGGGAGGGACTGTCACACCCAATCTTGCTCAAAATTTCTGTCTTTAAATTTTTTATTTTTGGAGCCTTATCAGAAAAGTATAAACAACAGTAGCCTTTTTGAAGAAAAAAATGGAAACTTTATCGGAAAATTTGAAGATATTAGGGAACAGTGCGCCCCGTGTGTAAATTAGAAAATTTGAGGAATTCTTTTCACTTTTCTACATACCTCTTTCCTCTCCTTTCTCGCTCTTTATCTCTCCCTTGATGCTTCCCTCATTTAAAGAGAAGGTTGATTTCTGGGAAAGGTAAATAAAAAATAATTTGTGAGCTTTCTCATCCTCTTTATATCAGTTCGGAAGATAATCATATAGTAGAAATGTTCCCTGAAAAGGATTGCTCTTTAAATGCCCTCACATTCAAAATATGACAAGAAACAGCTTAAATGTTCAGGCCGAACATGTGTGTAGTCCCACTACTCATTTCTGTGTGCAGTGCATTGTGACTCTCAGGACTGAGCCAATTTCTTCTGATTTTGGTGATTCCAAAATTGTTCAGCACACACCAATTCTTATGTATCAACCTTTCCAAATGGCTTGGAGACAGTTTCTTTCACATTGGTCTCGCATGGCCAAAACTCAACTTTATTTTTAACCATCTCTCCATATTCATTCTTCCGTATTTTTTTTTCTCTCTTAATGTCTCTCCCTCATTATCCTCTCATGCCAACTATCTCCCCTTTCACTCCCCTTCCCTCTCCTCTCTCTCTCTCTCTCTCTCTCTCTCTCACTTTCTCCGTTTAACTTCACTCTGTTGCGCTTGTTTCCTATCATTCAAAGTAAATCTCCTCTCTCCCAACTGTTTCTCTACTTTCTCCCCCTCTAATACCTCCTTCTCACTAGTTCTGATTTGTTCACCCTCCCTTTTTTCTGATTCTAGGACAACTACCCCCTAGACAACTACCCCCCGGACAACTACCCCTCGGAAAACCACCCCCTGGACGACTACCCCCCTAGGACATCTACCCCCCCCCGGACATCTACCCCCCCAGGACAACTACCCCCAGGACAATTACCCCCCAGGACAACTACCCCCCAGGACAATTACCCCCCCAGGACAACTACCCCCCAGGACAATTACCCCCAGGACAATTTTCCGGGGGTAGCTGTCCAGGGGGTAGTTGTTCGGGGGGTAGTTGTCCGGGGGGTAATTGTCCTGGGGGGTAGTTGTCCTGGAGGGTAATTGTCCTGGGAGGTAGTTGTCCTGGGGGGTAGTTGTCCTAGGGGGTAGTTGTCCTGGGGGTAGTTGTCCTAGGGGGGTAGTCGTCCAGGGGGTGGTTTTCCGGGGGGTGGTTGTCCGGGGAGTAATTGTCCAGGGGGTAGTTGTCCGGATACGCTTTTTTCTATCTATTCTTTTTATTTCATGCTCTGTCTCTGCCTGTATATCCTTCTGTCTGTCACCCTCCCTCTCCTTCTCTCTCTTTCTCTTTCATTGTCACTCTTGCACTCTCCCTTCCTATCTATTCATTTCCGTCTCTTTCACCTCTCGCTCGAGCCTCTCTCTCTCTCTCTCTCTCTCTCTCTTTCTCTCTCACGCTCTGTTTTTAACTTCATCAGTCTAATGTATTATTTATCTCTATGTCTCCTCCAGTCTGCCTGATGATGGTCGGCTTGATGACCTCATGAATGACGTCACAGATATCATGATGCAACCCCCTCACAGCGTGGAGTCACCAAAGGTAAGTTTATATACTCACTTTCCAAATTGAAAATAAAGACAGAACCACACCAAAAAAAAGGTACAAATCTACCAAAAGTTCACCTGAATTGATTATTTCGCGCCATTAGTTGTCAAAACAGTGAAAATAACATTTGGCGAAGGATGTGGCTTGTCAATACCTTACAACTCAATTAAGAAATTAAAGCGAAGATAGGTGTAATTCGTTTGTTGATAACTCAATGAAACCGACACCAAAATCAAATTTAAAACTTTAACTGATAATTTGAGACGTGAAAACGGGTCGAAATTTACTTAGCAGGTAAAGAGTCTCAAAAAGAAAATTTCCGATAGGATTAACGCCCTATTTTTCTCTCTCTCCATTGACGTGAAGACGAATAGTGTAGCGCAATTGTGTTGCCTGTCTCTGCGTATTGTATGTGACAAAGGAGGTGAGTCCGCTTTTGATTAGTCTTTTGATTAGTAGGGTAAAAGCGAAAGAGAAGTGACCATTTGACTCCAGTTTTATAACAAAGTGCTTGTGTTTTCACCTTATGTCATACGAATTAAAACGATGATAAACCATTTAAACTTTGAATAGTAGAAGGATTAGCGCCACATAACCGGTCAGTTTGACTATGTATCTTTCGATTACGCAGTGCATGTAATCGATTTAGAAGTAAATTTCATTCCATTCCATTTATCTGAATTTTTACTGAACTATTGATTACGAAATTCCGAACTAAGCGAGGTGGATTATATTCCAGTGCTTTACAATTTCACTCATTTATCACCACAATCTTCCTGTCCCTACTCTCTTCCTCTCTCCTCTCTAGATATCTCTATATCTCGTAAACCATCCATCATTTTCAGGAATCTAAAGCGTTTATCAATTAGGATAATTACCATCTGAAAACAGACATGCTTGACTTGTCTAGACCCAGTATATTGCTAACGAAACGAAACAAAACAGCCGAAATTTAATGAAAACCATTGAACACTGAAAATTGATGTTTTACATTAATTTGCTTAAATGAGCTTCTATTGTGTTCACTTCTCCATCTATGATATAATGACTTTACATTGCATTTGTCGAGGAAGTCTCGAGCTACTCAATTAGCGTTTTAATGCTTTTAATGCGATAATCTTGATAATGTAAGGGAATAGGCTCTATCTAAATTTGAATCTAGTGAATATACCATTGTGCAAAGTGGTGCATTACCAGACAATCGCTTGATTTGTCCCATTGTCACGATTGAATAATTACCTTTAAGAATTAGATTTCAGAAGAAAGTAGCAAGGCTTAAACTTCTAGATATACAGTACATTACATCATTTTCATATATATACACGTATAAGTTATTGTTACTAAATATATTGTAATCATATTTACTTTCTCCGTGTTCTATGATTCAAGGTTCAATGTTTTCTTTGTTTCCACATAATGTCTTTTGGTGGTTTACATAACAAACAAACATGTATATATACAAGTTGATATAACATGATATCAAACAAAATTACGATAAGAAATGTTTACATCAATGGAAAAAATGAAAAAAGGAAGTAATTACATATAATAAACAATTATACTGTCATATTTTAAGCAAAATTAAGCATAATAAAGAAACATAAGTGGAGGAGTTCATTGAAAAGCTCAGCTTTCATTTTATAGACCCCTATGTGAGAAAAAAGTACTTAAAAATGCTCTGAATATGCAAATATTACTAAATATATATAATTTATATTACCCCCCCCCCGGCTCTTTACACTACTTGTAGAGGTGTTGTTGTCTAGTGGATAAGTCCCCGGACTGTGAACCACAAGGTACGGGGTTCGAATCCCTGGCGCAGCACTAGTTTCTTTTGGCTTGACATTAATCTACATTTGCCACACTTGACCCAGGTGAGGTAAATGGGTACCCGGCAGGAATTAATTCCTTGAAATGCTAGAGTGCCGTTAGAGCAGCCATGCCAGGGTAATAATTGTGGAGAGCCAGAAGTGTGAAGTCTGACAGACATGTGCGCTATACAAGAACCCACTATTATTATTATTACAAAATAAAATAGTTGTTACACTGGTATATGTACAAATCATTATACTGGAAATAATAACAAGTGATGACTTGAGTAGGAGAAAAGAAAGAGAGAGAGAGGGGGAGAAAGAGAGAGAGGGGAGAAAGAGAGAGAGGGGAGAAAGAGAGAGAGGGGGAGAGAAAGAGAGAGAGAGAGAGAGAGATGGAGGAGGAAGGATGGGGACATTACACAATTTAATGCCTGTTCCAATGATTTTATTTTCATTCTAGCCCAATTTTTGCTTCGAAATGATGTTTCCCTATCGTTTTTGCCATTTATCAGTTATATCTATTCAGCAGGAAAATTTTCAATCTACATTTAAATGAAAATATATTTGGAACTGATTTAATGGTATCATTTGGTCCGGTATACATAAAAGTTTGTTTGTTTGTTTTGTTTTGTTTTGTTTTGTTTTGTTTTTTTTTTTTGGGGGGGGGGTTTTGCTGTAACTGATCTGGTCAGTGGTAGATGTTTTCGATTGTCTCGTTGGGTATTTGTGTACTTCATATTTTAAAAAAGATATTTGCAATACATTTTCTGGTTACTTTTTTTTTCCAATTGGTACGTAAAACAACCGAGATTGTACAAATATAGTTCATCAGTAATAACCTTGTTATTATAAAAGGGAGTTTAAGTGTAAGAACGATAGCTTTTATTGCAAATGTTTAAGAGAGAAGCCCAGTGCAAGAATACCATAGTTCCAAAGAGATAAGAGAATAGTGCAGTATATTGCATGCGTGGTAGGTTATGAGAAAACAAGTGTTTAATTTTGTTAATGACCATCGGTGTTACGAGACACCTTCTTACATAATTGAGTAACATGAGATTTCCAGGAAAGATGGTCATCAGTAGTGATACCAAGAAATTTGGTATTGGTTATCTGGGTAAGTGCATGGTCGTTGAGAATTATAGGTTCCGGCAGTGCAATAACACTATTACTAAGTATCATAAAATGGGTTTCATCAAGGTTTAGTGAAAGTTTATTTGTTGTTATCCAAATTGATACGTTGTTGTTTTTTAGCTCAGTGTTGACGATTTCTGTGAGCTGATGTGGATCCTTATTGGTAAAAAAAACATGTTGGAGTCATCATCAAAAAGTAGAAAGGATAATCTGGATCAAAGATAAAAGTCACTAATATACAATATGAATAACAGGGGCCTAATATGGAACCTTGTGGAACTCCGCGTAATGTCTCCTAGGGTGGATACAGTTATGAATAACTATTTTGAAGTAATTCCTGACTATGTAAAAGTGCTATGAATGCATACCAGTTATTTGATACTGCCGTCACAAGTATACACCAAGCATTACATAATGATTCCTCATTGTACTGTGGTGTTACTACTCAAGCATAAACGCTGTAAAGAGCACAACAGAGAGAGAATTGTTTTATTTTATGCTTAATGAACGTTACATTATTATTGTACAAAATTACTTTATTATTCCTTCCTCATCTTTTGATAGCCATCAATCATGTCTGCTTACCTATATGATGCGGTCTATCTCTATGCTCACGCTGTCAACATTTCCATGGCAACGCAAGAACCTCCTCTTGACGGAGAGTTGTTAGGGAGGCTGATGCAGGGGAACATCTCCTTCGAAGGTTAGCGTCCGTTCACAAAGTGCACCATCACCTTTCACTTCAGTTTATTGTCATTTAATCCACGTATGATCAGATGTAACCTGACGTGACATTTGAAAGAACATATCTTCTCATTGAAAATAATATGCAAGGAAGAGCGTATCAGCAAAAACTGTTTGAACAGAATATATTGTTCTTTAAGGTTTAATATAATGAATAAATGCATGGATAATAGCATACCCTCTGTAAGCACGATGACAAATAGAATTTGATATATTACGTGTAAAGAACTATGAGGATATTTTTTTTCTTCATTCAATCCATTATTTTCACTCAGTCCACGGAAGAACTAAAGTAACTTGACATTAAATTAATTTTGAAAAGGAAATACATTTTCACTTCAAATGATATGCCAGGAAGAGTATTTCAGAAAATATTTGAACCGAATTATGTCCTTCCAGGTTTCATTTAAATGCAGGATGATATAAGCACGACGTCAAAAAGAAACTGTTATTATACTCGTCAGGGCTATTTGGTTATTTTCTTCGATGTGTTTCTTAAAAAGGAAACCCACATTTTCACATCAATTACTGGAAAAATTATTTTGTCCTGATTACTTCTCGTTATTCATGTCAAATTTCAATTCTTCCTCCTTCATATGATACCAAATATACATTGTGGTATTGTCATACACGATTGAATCCGAAAGGTTTTAAGTGAGTGATGTCAAAAGTAGTTTGCGCACAGAAGTAATGCTTAGTGTAAGTCTGTTAAGTACAATCCAAAGAAACAAAACAAAATAATGATAAAGACACAAAGAGAAGACAAGTGATATTTCATGATTTTTTTTCTATTCATATTTCAACATGGATGCAACCTTGAATGAGATATGAGTCTATAATTAGCCCAATGTCCTTCCCCATGACCGCCTTGTCTGTCCACGCAAGTGTGTGCTCTAGTCAAGACAAAAAAGGAAATGACGGCAGAGTGAGATTCATTGAATCATTCATTGGGCTGATAAATAGATACCACTCTTGTGAGCATTTAATCTTTTTTGTTTACATTGCTAGTTCAAAATTGCCTTAGTTCAATGATCCCAGGTTCTATCATCATTAATATAATATCATAATAAAGGGGATAAAAATTTCATTTTCATGGCCTATTCACATAATTGTTATTGTATGTTCGATATCCCTCGCATCAAACGAGATGATTAACCATTTCATCGATTGCATTTCTCACTAACTGTCCATTCTCTCCTTTAAAAAGCGGTATTAGAATTTTAATGGTTTTCGCCGTCCCGCCGAACGAAGGATTTCATGGGTACTTTTTTTTAAAACCTTGTTTACAGGAATGACTGGTACGGTGATCATTGACGAGTTCGGGAGTAGAATTTCCGACTTCGATATCCTGGACTTACGGGTGAGTAGAAGGGGATTGTCATCCCAGTCACACCAATAAGACCATCATCAAGCCGATAAAAGACCGAACAAATATCACATCACACCGAATGGATAAGAATCGGTAGGCTTAACCCTTTCGAGACAATTGATCACTTTTTGTGGCATGGCTCTATAACTTTTGAATCAGAGTTCTAAAAAATTTACCAGATGCTTGAGCAGAAAGAGCAAAAATTTCTGCACACATTACCGGTATGTCCATTTTTGTTGCATGACCATTATTGTGTTTGATGCCCGGAATTTTAAAAACGAGAATAAACTTCAAAATCCTTAAATTGGCAACACATTAAGAGGTTCAAAAATCATTGTTGTTTTGTACTCAAATTTGCAATTTTTTCAACTTTTCGACAAAATTCCCATGTATATTGTTTTCAAAGACATCACACCTTAATAGAACCATGTAGCACAAAAATATATATTATTGTTGCCAATTTGAAGAAAAAATGTGATCAATTTAGCCTTTAAATAATTCCTGTCCTGAAAGGGTTAATGATGTGACTGAGGTATATGAGCAAATTTTATTATGGCATTCAATCATATGAAGCATATGAAACGAATAACAGAGGAAAGAATAACGTAATTATCTTTCAGACACCAAAAGAGTGATTAAGTTTAGTAAATAGGAAAGGGACTAAATGGGAAAGAATGAGAAAGAAAGAGAGAGGGAGCGAAGAGGAGAGAGGGGGGGAGAGAGGGGTGAACATGAAAGAGAACAAAGAAGGAAGGGAGAGTCAGAGAGAGAAAGAGGGAAGAGAGGGGGAGAGAGAGAGAAAGTGGAGAAGAAGATGGCTTTAAATACAGTGATAATAGAATGTCAGTTTATCACATTCAAATTTAGAACAAGGATAAGAACAGAATTAATCGAGAATTTAAAAGAAGGTAAATAGTTTATCAAAAATATAGTAGATGGCATAACAGAGAAAGAAAGTCGGCTATAATGACTACAATTTATGCGTTTGGGATCCATTTTTAAAGCCATGCATAAGTTCTTCGTCGTCACCTGCGCCTGTATAGGGTAAATTTTCACCTTTATCATGACCATCGGGTTTATCGAGGAAATACCGGTGTCATTGCTTCACTGGGGTTCCCCTACTCTTCCACGACTGATAATAAAGATAGATAAGCATAAGCATAGACCTAAACGGGACATGCGATATACAAGCTTCGCCATCCATCAAGTCCCTACATTGTAAAGAAGTATAATTGATTGCTCACTGAAAAGTGTCACTGAGCTATAAACCTTTGTTATTTATGTGTGTATGATATCTATGTATCTTAAATTGACATTCGTCTTGTTCTTTTCTCAATCTGTACACAGTGGGGTTTTTTTTATAATAAAATGATGATTACATTTTTTAAATAAACATTTTATCTTGAAACGGAAATAAATAAAATAAAAATATCTATATATATATATACTGTGCTTCTCCACTTGTGCAGTCATTCATGATAAAGTAAAAAGTATATGACATTGAAAGCAAACAAACTCTGGTTTAAATGTTTTGTGTTTTCTTTTTTTATAAAATTGTAGGAATGTGAAGGTAATATCTAGGAACTTCATATAATTATAGTGATAAGAAAAGCCTATCTCAAATGAAAGTTATGTACGGTAATCATTGTTCTTTTTATGCACCAAAGTGCCTTCCATGGTGTACAGGTAGAAGACTTATTCTTTTCAGAAGGGGAAACAAAAGCTGTTCGTAGAGCACCTCATTTCTCTTGAAGTGATGCATTCTAAAAGGCAGAAAGAGGGACTTCTACATGTTTGAAAAATCTGTCAATATTTTGGGTAATTTGTACTATTCTGTGGTCTCTTTGTCCAGAACAACACCCGATTTGAGGTTGTCGGCAACATGACAGTTGTTGATATGTCGTTCACCGCTACGAGACACAGTGATATCGACTGGCCTGGTATGACACAGCCCCTCGATGCACCAGACTGCGGCTTCGACGGAGAACAATGCTTCGGTAAGAAATACGATATGATATGTTTCGGTAGGAAATACAATACGATGTGCTTCGGTGGGAAATACAATTATTGTACAAATGGAAATCATGATCTTCAAAACGTATATGAGGTCTATATTAAAGGCCGGCTCAAAGGAGGCGTTATTCCACTACGTTTTAACGCAACTGTATTGTTCAAATTCATCCAGCAGTATGTAGTGAACAATAGGCCCATACAGAAAGAGACGCTTGCGCTTGGCCGCGATCGCTGCATACAGAAGAATAGCATTCCCTCCCATTCATTAGTTTGTGAAGATTGCTGTACTAGTGGTTCACTCAAACTCGTTAAGGCCCGGCTCGCACGAGACGTCATTTGCTGACGTAATATTTTAGAGTTTGAGTGAACCACTTACCACTAGTATAGCACACAAACCAATGAATCGGACAGAATGCTATTCTTCTGCATGCGCGGGCGTCTCTATCCGTATAGGGGCCTATTGTTCACTACTTACTGCTGCATGAATCTGAACAATTCAGTTGCATTCAAACAAAGTGAAATAACGCCTCCTTTATTACAAAATGAGCATTGTTTGCACTGCTCATTTTGCAGTCAATTTTTTAACGATATCAATCACTCGTGACGGGCAAAAGACCGTAAAAGTCACTGTCCGATCCTAACGTAGGATTGCGTCAGCAACTGGTGCCATTTTTGTTAACCCTATCATGACAAGAATTATTTCAAGGCTAAATTGATCACATTTTGTTCTTCAAATTTGCAACAAAAATATTTTTTCTTTTAATGCTACATGGTTCTAATAAAATTTAATGTCTTTGAAAACAACATACATGGTGAGGAACTTTGTCGAAAAGTTGAAAAAATTGCCAATTTTGGCAAAAAACAATGATTTTGAACTTCTCAATGTGTTGCCAATTCAAGGATTTTCAAGCTTATTCTCCTTTTAAAAATTCCTGGCATCAAATGCAATATGGTCATGCATAAAAAATAAGGACACACAGTGTGTGCAGAAATTTTTGCTCTTTCTACTCATGCATCTGGTATATTTTTTAGGGCTCTGAATCAAAAGTTATTGAGGCAAACCACAAAATGTGGTCAATTCTCTCGAAAGGGTTAAGCCAAGTGAGGGTGACATTGTAAAGAAAATTGTTGTTGCGAAATGAACAATGTAAGCATTGCGTTGAATTGATAACGCATGGGTCAAATCTCAAATGCCTTCCAAGGCATCCCGGCAAAAATTACATCGTTTGCAGGATTATTTATTTATTAGCGGTTTTTGGTGAGTTGATGGAAATGTTATTCAGAAAAATCCACTTGATGAATCTATGAGTATTACTGAAGCAACATTCTTGCAATACATTTTGTCATTACTTAGCTGTCCTAAACCAGACGGATTCTCTTCGATTTCTTGCCTTGAGAAATTAATGTTATATATTATATATTTTCAACAGTGAAATTCAGATGACATTTTCTTTCTAATCCTCATGATCCTTCCAATTTCCTTCTCTTTGCCTTTTTCTATTTTTAAATCAACCCTCTCTCTGTATTTGTGTCATTTGCATTTATACTTCATATCTCAATATTCTCTCTATATATTTCTTCCTTTCATGCAAATTGTATCTTCCTCTCTTAATCCCTTCATTTCCGTGTCCTCCACTATCTTCGTTATATCTTCCTTCCATTTTTGCCTCATCCTTTTTATTCTCATTTACTGTTAATCTCCCCGTCTCTTTCTCTTCTCTCTCTATCTTCATCTACTTCTCTAAATGTTTCTCTTTTTCTTTCTCTCTTTCTCTTTCTCTCTCTCTCTTTCTCTCTCTCCCTCTCTCTCTTTCTCTCTCTCCCTCTCTCTTTCTCTCTCTCACTCTCTCTCTCGCGCCCATCTTTCTCTCCTATATCTTTTTATATTTTTCTTCTATCTTGTCCTCTCTTTCTCCAATTCATTCTCACTCCTTTTCTCTATTTCTCGCTCGCTCTTCCATTCCCCTTCCCTTTTCTATACTATACGCCATTTCCATGATATGTATATATTTATATATATTTGTTTGTTTGTTTGTTTAATTTTCATCCTTGAATTCCTATTCTTACAGCACGCGGCATCATCGCCGCTATCGTAGTCGCAGTCATCGTGACAGTGACCATCATCATCCTCGTTCCCGTAGCAAGGTAAGCACCACGTCGTTTGATTGCTGTCCACGAGTATAACAATATCTAAATTAATGACATATCTAATATTGGGTGGAGCCGGCATCTGCCCCCCCCCCCCCTCCGTTTGCAATTCAAGAAATGGGGTATTATCAATGTTGTTATAAATCGTCTAGCCACAGACATTGTTTAATAATTGGTTTTATTTTATTCATTTGAGTCAGCAAATTTGTTTACTATTTAATGCTCCTTCTTTCTCCAGTTCAGAACAGAATTAAGAATAGAATTAAGAATGTTAAAGCCAGTCGTTTATAAGAGGAATGATGGCTCTGGAGGGAATTTATGATCAATACCACCCTTTATTATTTCCTTTCATTTCCCTCTTTTTCACATAAAACATACTAAAAAAAATCATTTCATCTGAAATGAACTAGAAGCATTTGAGAGTAAACTAAAATATTACTTTAACTCTGTGTAACTCAATCACTTATCTTATTTGTTCCTCATACCCTTTTTTCTAACCAGACTCAAATACCATAAGTTCGTGAAGGGGTCAGATTGGTTGATAGATCGTTCAGATATCACATTTATTCCTATGCGAGAGAGTGGTGGAGTAAGTATTCAATCCAATCAATCTATCACGACTCATATTCTTTGCTTTTCCATTCAGTTCAATTCAAATCAACATTTTTTTTGATCTCATGCACAATCTTGCATTCAAAGCCTGAATTGTGCATGTTTTTCAATAAACATTCCACATTAGATCATATAAGATCATCATGAGACTACTTTCCAACTTGCATGATCAATTAAATTTACACCTAGTTATGTCAGTTCTAAACAAATGTATATCGTTGCTACTTAGAACTATCCTAAAAGAGAAAAAATACCGATATGTGCATGGGGGATATTAATATTTCCATTGTTCAGGAGTATTAAATATATATCAAAGTCATTACATGGGTACTCTATAATGTGTAAAAATCATGATGGAAAATATCATTTCTACTTGCATTGCTTTCGTCTTAAAGGGTGATTATCACTTCTGAATATCCAAACAATTATTATGCTAGAACCCACGAGACTGGCGGCTGACGTGGAGAAGCGAAAAGAAAGAAAATACAATTTTCGTTTAAAAAAACCCCGTAGCATTCTCTATATTTCATCCCTTCCTCCTGCAAATGTAAAATATCACTACATTTAACAATCTTGCCTTTTCGCAAATCAGTACGCAGTCTGCCTGCAAATTGAAAAATACATACTTCTTCACCTGTCATGCACATGTGTTTTTTTGGCGTGAAGAGAAGAAAAAAAACGCGGGAAAAAGAGTTAGAGAACATCTCTCTGATCCCGAAGTGATTCGAATGAGCGGAATGGATATTTACACTGAACGAATCAACGCACCATTAGGCAGTGATGGCGTTGACAAATCAAGATACAAGTCATATCGTGTGTCAAGGCATCCATTCTTGTTAACACTAATTTGCTTAATTTGCCCCGTTTCATGCACCGTTAGGCACGCGTAGTCACCTCGCCTTTATAACCGGTGCACGTGAACGACAATGTGACGATATGACCCCGTGAAGGAAAGGAGGGGAAACCGAAGAACTTATCATTTTTGTTGAAGATTTAATGTTTTATTTTTGTATCATCATTTCATTAGATATATCACATGACTGAAAATAAGATTTTCGAATCTACAACTTACTTGTTGCCACTTTTCTTTGCATTTTGGCTTTAAATCAGTTAATGATTGATGTTGCTATGACAGCCTTTCTTAGGCGAACTTTGGTGTTTTATTATGTTTTGTTTACCTGTTTTCTCCTTCTGTTTAACATTTTGCATTCTTAAGAAAAATTGATATAATGATGAATCTGTAAATGTATACAATTGATGATAAAATAAAAAGATCGCGACTTTTCAAACATAATAACCCGATTATAGGCCTGAACCGTATTATATTGATGTCAGCTCTGGCAAAAAATGCTATTCGAAACCAAAATGAAACAAGAAAACTTCTCATTTAAATAGGGTGTGCCAGAAGCCTCATATCTGATTGATACACGTCTGTAAAAATCCAGTTACACACACACACACACACACACACACACCTCGTATATATTATGTTGCAGGAGAAAGGCGAAGGTGTAATCAACTTGGTCATCATATTAAAAAACCGTTACAGGAAATTAATCAATTAATTTGGCTCAGTTATTCAGCTGTGAGTGTGGAAAGCTATCACTGTCATGCCTAAATGTAAATATAAATTACAGGTTGGTCTTAACACATTCCTGTAGCAGCCTAATTACACATCATAGAGAAAATGAAATGAATTAACAGATTCGAATTTCCTGGAGATGCACTATAACCCCGTTGAAAGATATCGCAAAATAAAGGCGATATTGGTGGTATAGAAAGGCGAAAGAAAAATAACAAAGAAGAAAAGGAAAGAGTGCTAATGCATTAAAAACAGATGGAGAAAAACAAATATAGATGGAAAAAAAAATCAATAGTGGTGGGTATTGGAGATAATGCACTGTACATTGCATGCTTAACATCGATTTAATGGAGAGGCAAGGAGGGCGGAGTGCAAACACGTCTATATAGCATAATGATAATCATTCATATGGAAACTGCCCCAGTGCACCCATGCCCACCTCGAGTTTGATGCCCCTGATTGCGCAGTATACATGACAGTCGAAAACGCAAGATGATGTAAGTCACGGGTGAAGCGACGAGAAAAGAGTTCTGGGATACGCCGGGGCACGTGATGTGTTCATATCTTACCCCGATCATAGACCCTTCAAAGGCTTCAGCGTTAAGTCGTCGCCGGGTGAAACAGAAAATAAACACAGAGAAACTGGAGCTATGCCACTGAGCCATACCTGGCTTTAGTTAGCGACCCCGCGAGACCCGTTGCCTTTAGCACGCAACAGTACTCCTGTAATGACGAGCGGCCTTAGCGGCACTCACTAATTTCGACTCGGGGATTTAGGGCCCATTTGCCGAGTCGACCACCGCGAAGCGCCCCTGGCAGCTATAGAAAGTAAAAGTTGCGGTGGTGCTATGTATCATCGAAGGGAATACATGTATTTTCTTTCTTCTTTTTTTTTTCCTAAGAGTATATACGCGCACAATCCACGGTAGTTAGCTACAGTTAGTTTTATGAAATTGAATACTGGCACAACGAGAATAGAATAATGCATTGACGTTATGACTAAAAGCGTCATTATTGAGCAAAACCCAAGAGAAGAGAAAGTAAATAGGTTAAAACTGAGAGGGACAGAGATAAGAGAGCAGGAGAGAGAGAGAGAGAGAGAGAGAGAGAGAGAGAGAAGGGAGAAAGAGATCATGAGAGAGAGAGAGAGAGAGAGAGAGAGAGAATGAGAGATGTGGAGGTGAAGAGAGAAACCCCCCCCCCCCTCTCTCTCTCTCTTTCTTTAACTTTTTCGTTCTCCAACTTCAAGTCTTGTTGACAATTTTTTTCCAAATTTCCCCTTTTCCCTCTTAAAAGCTAACTCCATATATTTTACTCTATACCTCTGTCCGTTGAATTTTCCTGTTCATATTTTTCCAGTCATATCCCATCTTTTATTCAAAATACAGGATTAAAATGAAATTAGCTTTTTAGCAAGAAATGTGTTTCGAATCTCCTATTTAAAGGGAATATTTTACGATGTAATTCTATTACCTGAACAGTTAATAATATTTGTTTTCACTTTCCCCGATTCACTGGCAATTCAAACTATTTTCTTCGACAACAAAGACAGTAGATCGAGATCAGATCAAAATTAGACCGAAATTTTTCAATTGCTCCGTCGTTGCTCATGCTGTGACTTTAATTTTATATCCGTCATAATAGTGACTTTCAAAACAAAGCCGCATTATTAGATGAATGACATGGACCTGATGAGACAAGGTAAAAATGATTTTACTGAGGTTGAAATGAGTCTTAAAATAGAATTTCAGAATCCAATTAATCGAACGAAACAATATTTTCATGCCATTGAATTCTTCTCGTGCCTATTATTTATCATACATTAGTTTAGCTTGACCGAGGCAAATGAAAACATTGTCTTTTCCATCAAACACAGGCCTTCCCATCCAATTACCGCCTTCAGAACCTCTCGAATGCCTTGAGCAAACATTCTCTGATGTCTACGGTGTCGGTAAAGGGTAATGGTGTCAACAAGAAAGGAAAAAACTTCGCTTTTGCAACCTACAACTCGCATACAGTGGTTTTGCGCAAGGTACAGGTGCATGACTTCAATTTAAGCAAAGCCATCAAAAGAGAATTGAAAGAGGTAAGTTTTGCTTCATTTGAACAAGTTCTATTTTAGAATGAGAGGAATATGTCATTGTGCGATTTGATTTGCTGTTATTAAACAGATTTCTTTCTTTTTAAAGCTTTGCCGTTTGTTTCGGCTCATTATTACGAGAAATAATGCTAAGACTTATATCATGTATGGGATCGGTTTTCCATTGGGAACAGGAGAAACACTCTTTTCCTTAAATGTTATACGTCTATGTTAATTGTTAATTATTCAGATTTGTCTTTGGACAATGTTTGATGAACCGTTTTGCCTCATGTTCTTTCTTAGTCTTATTCAAAAACGAAATAAGTAAAACAATGCATCCCTCTCCTCTCTCTTTCTTTCTTTTTTCTCTCTGCCTCTCGTATTTCTTTCTTTCTTTCTCCCTATCACCCCCTCTCGATAGCGCTCTCTCCCGCTACCCCTCTATCTCTCTCCCATTTCTCTCTCTACCCTATCTCTCTCTCTCTCTCGCCCCCTCTTCCACCTTCTCCCTCATCTCTTCATTTCTATTTCTCTCCTCTCCCTCTCTACCGTCTTTCTCCTCTCTCATCTCCTTCCATTTCTTTCCCCTTCATTTTATTGAATTTCTTGCTTTACATTTTCTCAAGATGCGATGGCTCGTTCACGACAACATCAACCGCTTCCTAGGCCTATGTTTCCCGTCGACCAGCGGTGACATGTTCTACCATGTCAGTGAGTTTAGTCCGAAGGGGAGCTTGAAGAGTATCCTAGCTAACGACGATGTCAATCTCGATCTTAGCTTCAAGGCTTCTTTCATTCGTGATCTTGCCAGGGTAAAACAATGTTTTCATTCGCAGTCGATCCTCTATTTTGTTTGTTAGTTTTGTGTGATTCCGTGAAAAGGATATTGTATGAAAAAGACGACATTTTTTTATCTTGTAATTCATTCTAAAACAAAAATTTTCAATATTACGGTTGACTACTGTTTTTTCTGGTATCACCATAATGATCACCATTTTTTTTTTTTTTTTGTTCATCAGATATGTGTTATTTTTTAGCAAAACATTAAGACATTATTACAAAATGAAACAAATATTTTACAATATTACCACTATTATTAGCACAGATCTCATTCAATTTTTGTTGTTGTTGTTGTTGTTGTAAATTCTGTCCCCATAATTTTGTTAACAGACCTGACTATAGTGTTTGAAAAGGTATCATTCTTTCTTTTCTATTATTTTACCCTCTATACGGATTCCATCACATAAAGATCAATACAAAAATGTGTATGTATTATGCAGGATTTATATGTACATTATTTATATAAACAGGTATATATGCAAATATAACCTCCGCTAAGAGTTATAATGTCCGTTAGGAGCTTCTATAGAGATCTTAACGGAGCTTAACCTCCTTTTTGGAGCTTTTATTCCTTTGATATTATCCTAAACTAAGAGTAAGACATTGAAAACATATCAATAGAGCGATTCTAGGACAACTACCCCCTAGACAACTACCCCCCGGACAACTACCCCCCGGAAAACCACCCCCTGGACGACTACCCCCCTAGGACATCTACCCCCCAGGACAACTACCCCCCAGGACAACTACCCCCCATGACAATTACCCCCAGGACAATTTTTCCGGGGGTAGCTGTCCAGGGGGTAGTCGTTCGGGGGGTAGTTGTCCGGGGGGTAATTGTCCTGGGGGGTAGTTGTCCTGGGGGGTAATTGTCCTGGGGGGTAGTTGTCCTGGGGGGTAGTTGTCCTAGGGGGTAGTTGTCCTGGGGGGTAGTTGTCCTAGGGGGGTAGTCGTCCGGGGGTGGTTGTCCGGGGGGTGGTTGTCCGGGGGTAATTGTCCAGGGGGTAGTTGTCCGGATACGCAATAGAGCAAAGTGAAGTATAGGTCTTTATTATTTTTCAAGGTATAAGCCGATAGTTGATTCTTCTCCACTCGTATGACTACTATGTTCGAAGGATAAATTTCCCTCTCAGTGTCTCCATTCATTAAAGGGAAATCCAACCTCAGTGACAAGGTTCTGAAAGAAAGAGTAAAAATCAGAGAAGCAAATTGGTGAAAGTTGGAACGAAATCCGACAAGCAATAAAAGATTAATGAATTTTTGAAAGTTGTAATCATTATACATATGGGAATTTCAAATTGGCCGAATCGGAAATGTCATTGTGATGTAGTGGCAGACAACTCCATCATTTGCTCCAACACACAAAATGACTAAAATGGTTTTTTACTAAATATATAACTCAGTAGGAATTTTTCTTTTTATGAGGACCTATTACAATGTGCTACATACAATATATTTTGAATACTGCCCCGAGGGAAAGGGCGCTTAGGAGAAAACCGCAAATGAATGATATTTTAGTGTACGACAAACGGGAGAGTTGACCGCCAGTATGTCACAATCTACTCACCAAATTGCTGATTTGAGATTCGCATAGATTTAGTGATTTCATTTTTCAAACATCTATAACTTTCTTATTCCTTGTCCGATATCCTTCACCAAACTTTCACCATCCTGTTTTTCATATTTTTCTGATCTTACACAAATCATCTTATTACCAAGGTTGGATTGCCCTTTGATCCACTCATTTACCTGACTACTGAAAAGGCTACTGATTGCTGTTCACTATATATTTTCACTATATATTTAAATCCAGATGCGTTTCTGTTTGTTTGTTGTTGTTTTTTTTTTGGCTTATCATGGATGTATATTTTGCGCTTTGATTTTAGCAAATTTAGTCTGCTTCTCCCCCCCCCCCCCCTACAAAATATCCTAACAACATCCTCGTTGTTCTTGATGGATTACCTTAATATTTTTGTTTTATATATAAAATTGCGTTTCAGGGGATGCAGTTTCTCCACGCCTCTGAGATAAAGAGCCACGGAATACTATCCTCAAGCACTTGTTATGTTGACAGCCGATGGGTTCTCAAGATATCTGGATTCGGCCTCTTATCTTTCAACCTAATGAAAGAGGACGTCATGAAACAAAAAGATCCTGAAGTCAAATTTTCAAGTGAGTATATAACAATCCGATAAAGACGATTGAAAGAAAAGTTGAAAATAGATAGTGTAGATAATGTCTTCCATTTGTTTGCTAGGCTTGCAACTCATTGACGTAGATTTATGCCTGCATGAGCAAGATCCTGGTATAATCAAATTTGCTTTAAATAGTTTATCAGAATATGCAATCCTATTTAATTTGAAGGGAAGCGAATCGTCACCAATTAACGGTAAATTACAAATCCAGACATCTTTTGCCCTTATGTTGCCATGCACACTAACATTAATTTTTATTTTCCTGATTGAAAAATTATGTTTGCTATCTGGTTATCTACATATACTGTAAAAAGTAGGGAATAAATGTGTTTTGAATCTGATTCTGAATCTGACTCTGAATATTTTTGAGAAAGTTCCACGCAAGAAGAGCCTTAAGACATAGATGGTCTCAATTTAGTGAATGGGCATCCATTATTTTATGTCTTGACTGCAGTTCATAGAACAGTTATGAATATGGACTGGGAAAATGCACGAATGGAGTAGACATGATTGTATTATGTAATCCATGCAGCGTACCCAACACAAGCACCTTGCTTCATAGGGATTTGTCACCCTCTTATTCTTCCCTGTATTACATCACCATAATTTTGAATTACCCGTGATACTCATTCTCTACCTATCATTTTATTACTCTGTAAAATGTGAAAAACATTATAAAAGGTTACATTGGAAAAAAGAAAATAGTTTAAACAAGTAATAATAAACTAGTGTTCCATAACTGCATATATAATTATATATATATATATATATATATATATATATATAATAGAAAGTAAGCGTGCATCAGTGGTGCCTCATAAGCAACATACAGAAGGATTTACTCCTTTAAATTGTATACTCTTGAGTAGAGCTTCTTTTTTTAGAGAGAGAGATAGAGATCGCCTATCGTGCAAGATTTTTCTTTAATGAAAATAATATTGAATAGGTAGCACTGAATATGCATGTACTTGTCACGCTCGTGTGGAATTCACGGTCACTTTTAGTTGCTATACATCCTTTTATTTACACGCAAGAGCTCTGTGGCATTCTAGTAATTGCGTCGCTAAAATTCAGCCGATATGCCACTTCATCGAAAAGGGGAAAAACCGTTATTTATATTAGTGAAGGATGTTAGTATGACTGATAGACTAGGTTGAATTACCTTTCAAGCTCATCGGTCGTGTTTGTGTTTTTGATAAGAAAAATCTTATAGGCAGTGAAATGATAAATATATTTAGATAAATATATTCAAATTCAGATTTGAATTCAAACTCAAGTTCAAATTTTTTTGAATTCTGCCCACTCCTTAAATCGAAAAATTTCCTTTTTCTTTCCGCTAATCACAGAAATGTTATGGACCGCACCAGAGCTTCTTCGAGGGGAAATGTTACCCTCAAAAGGATCTCAGAAAGGAGATGTATATTCCTTTGGGATTATTCTACAAGAGATTGTCACACGAAGCCATCCATTCTATCTGTCTGGCTATACATCACGGGGTAAGTATTATGGCTCAAGGGCGGCAGCAGTTGACATAGGCAGAGGCGGATGTAAGATTCTCTGGCTGGGGGGGGGGGCTCAAAGCGACAATTTTCTGACTAGCGAAAAGGGGGTTATCACATTTTTAGGAGTCATCTGTGTCTAAATTGACTGTCAGGGGCATAATTAGGAGGCACATTTTTTGTAATGATTGTGTATGACACATTTGATCTTTGCCGGGGATGGGGCACGTGCGCCCCCACCCCCGCCCATGCTCCAGTATAGGTTGTATGAGAGTGCTAAGGACGTTTATTAACTTTCTGAATACCACGGCACAATGTTACGACCCGGTTGTACTATCAGCTCTGACTGAGACAGCGGAAAAACAAACCGTAAAGGCAAATAAGAGACAATTGAATAAAATTCATTTTAAATTTATGAAGACGTTGGATGCCTATTTTGCTCTAAAAACTCATCCCTTTTGTTAGAATTCATCCGATTTCGACAGTCATTGTCTTTATGTAAATGAGCAATGAAAACCCTAGTATGATCTTGAGTATTTTGTTTTTGGATCATGTATACATGATGCTTCATTAAAATCTTATTGGTTCCTCTGCAGAATGTGCGAAAAATAAGTTTGGAATATTATAGAAAGTAATAATAGCGTAAAGGTCTCTTCAAAATAGTTAGTTCTGACAGTAAAAACGCTCCATCTGCCTTTAAACACAGAGATCATTCGGCGAGTAATACGCCGAGACGAACCTCCTTGCCGACCGAAGATTAACGAAGATGAGTTCGAGACTTCGGATATGGCGACAATCTTTACCGCTATCTATGACCTCATGAAGATATGTTGGGAAGAACTTCCGGAGGACAGGCCAGATTTTACGGCGATAAGAGCTAAACTCAGGGGCATACAGAAAGGAAGGTAATCATATATTTAGTAAATATATCGAGTATATTCGCTAATAACAAATCATATACTATAACTACTACTACTACTACTACTACTACTACTACTACTACTACTACTACTACTACTACTACTACAACAACAACAACTACTACTACTACTACAACTACTACTACTACTACTACTACTACTACTACTACTACTACTACTACTACTACTACTACTTCTACTACCATTGTTACTCCTATACTCCTGCTTTTATTGGTAAATGCACTTCTACTACTAATGATAAATTATGCAGGATTTCATTGTCCAGTAATGAGTGGAGTTTGACGATGTTTTCCCTTTCATGATATCAACAGAAAAGAGTTAGATATCCTAGACAACATGCTGTCTAAGATGGAGAAATATACAGAGAACCTGGAGAAGGTGGTAGCAGATAGGACTGGACAACTCCTTGAGGAGAAAAAGAAGACCGATGCCCTCCTCTTTCGTATGTTACCAGAGTAAGTCAACTCAAAGTGATTCATTTATCAAAACATCCTAGAAATTGTCTGATTATTTCGTCGATATCCCGATACCCGTTCTGGAATCGAAAACAACACTTGCCTTGCCCTCAGTTTGCCCGCCGGCATTCTCGCATTGGATTGATTTGAATCGATAATGTTTTCTCTCTAGGCTCTTAGTAAAGAAATGGTTCTAGTCTGTAACAATGACCCCCCCCCCCCCCCCCCCCATTGATCTAACCTTTCTCACAGCTGTTAAAGTGAGGAGGGAAATTCCCTATCCCTAATTTTCATTCCTTTTATTTTCATTTTCTTCAATCATGGTTTTTCTCCGCCAGGGTGGTGGCCGAAGAGCTCAAGAAAGGCAATCAGTTCCCAGGGGAGTTCTTTGATCACGTGACTATCTATTTTAGTGACGTAGTCGGGTTCACTGACCTCTCTGCTCAGAGCACACCCATGCAGGTCGTCGATCTCCTCAATGACCTCTACACCTGTTTCGATGCCGTGCTTGAACGGTTCGACGTCTACAAGGTATGTAACAACATTTTGGACCGCGAATTAAATAACAGAAATGGAGACAGTGGGTTGGAGATGGCGCTGTTTACATTGCATTAAAACAAGTTCCAGTACGTGCACACCATAGCCTTCCCAAAAAGATTTCTTTTAAATCGTCGAATAAAAAATGAATTGAAGTAGGTGCATGCTTAAAATGAAAGATTTATAAAGGATTTTCTTTTTTTTTTTTTAATCCAGAATGAAGGGAAAGACTTTGTCATTATAAAGGTGCATGTATCTTTTCATTTATGACGGAATAAGATTTATCTGAAAGGGCAAATTGTATTTCATTACCTTTTGTTGATGTGAATTACAATAATATTATAACATTGTGCATACATGAGCCAATCAATCACCTCGTCCCTGTACCGGTACTCAAATTAAAAGTCAATGACGCAATATCATTCACTATACAAACATTCACTATTCACATCAAAAGAAGATGTCTGTAAGCTTCCATTATAATCATTAGTCAAGAAGGCGATATGGTTGTATTCCTGCAAGTTCGAGATTTAAATCAGTGAGCTAGAATTCCCTTGGTTAAGGCATTAATCCTTAATTATCTAGTTCCCAGGAGAGGACTTCAAAGCATATTTTTCATAAGGATTTTTCTCAAGAATATATTGCATTCCTATCATTAGGCAAGAGAAAGTAATTTATCAACCAGTCAAACAGTCAATCATTAATAAAATCTATAAATGAATGAATGAATGAATCAATCAATCAATCAATCAAATACCCAGTAAGTCAGTCATCCTACTAATCAATTGGTTATTCGCTTAATCACTATGTTGATTAGTCCATATTACATTATTCAATCGTTCAATCTGTCAATATCAAACTGTAAATGTTTTCTTTATATTCTAGGTTGAGACGATAGGCGATGCCTACATGGTGGTGAGCGGGCTACCGCGGCGTAACGGTAACAGACATGCCGGTGAGATTGCTTGTGTCGCTCTGGAGCTACTCACGGGTGCCAGGCAATTCAGAATAAGACACAAGCCTGATCATCAACTACAGATCAGGATAGGCATCAATACAGGTAAGAGATACAGTAAGGTGAAAGCGGAGGATAGATATTTCCCACGAACTTGATACTACTGCCTCGCATTGCAAATATCCACTTCCAACCAACAAATCTTTAAGCCTTTTAAAGTGGCACCTATTTGTAAATAATGTTTTGGTTGTCCCAAATGGCTATTCTGTTCTTAGTTTTGCTACCTATCTTGCTCCGCTATCAGTAGTGCAGATCCCCTTTTTTATCATCTTCACCATGTTACCTGCTGTAGGATTACTGACCTAAAATCATCTCGTAATAGTTCGCAGGGAAGTATAAGTCTTTGCCACTTTTACATAGCAAAATAATAGAATATTCAGACAGTAATGATCAATACAAAGGCTCTCACTTTTCAAGTCTTGTCCAAACCCTCTCCAACCTGAAGATGGCACAGTAAATTATCTTCTTTCTTCTACCTCTGCCTTCCCCCAGGGCCTGTGGCAGCCGGAGTTGTGGGGCTGACCATGCCTAGGTTCTGTCTCTTTGGAGATACTGTCAACACGGCTTCAAGGATGGAATCGAACAGTCTGCCGCAGAAGATCCATATCAGTTCCGATACTGCAGCCGTTCTCAAAGAACTTGGAGGCTACGTCATGGAGAAGCGAGGTCTCATCAATATCAAGGTAAGAACCATGGGAACTTGTGAGACAATGAGATAGGGAGGGAGAGAGAGAGAGGAGGGGATCACTGAGAGGTGCAGATGTCCATTCTGGATGAAGCTTCACTCAGAAAGGTGCAACATAAAATCTCAGGACTGAGGTTCAATAATGCACCTGAGAAGATGCCCTTTTGAGAGTTGAATACCTAAAGGCCCAATACAATCTCAGCTGTGCTATTAAACTGATGAAGGTGGAATATTTGAACCTCTTGTTTCGTATTTATGTGTATTTCTATATCCTTTGTACAGGGTAAAGGCCAGATGACAACATACTGGTTGTTAGGTACGGACACTCAGATCAGACCACGTGTCTCCATTGATGCTGCAATCAGCAAAAAAATGTAAGTACCGTTGCTACATAGTTACGAATCAATTAAACATTTAATTATTTGTGGCTTATACATCATGTACATGTAGAGTCTCAAAAATCATAAATCAAAATCACTGGTCGAAGATTTAAACACCCCAAAGAAATAAACAGTAGGGTAAATTCAAATTGGCAATAATTTTTATTTAGATATTTTGAGCAGAGCAATGAATGACTCCTAGTGATTCTTAACTTTTGAGGACAGTCCTGCTTGTCATGATGCCATGCTCCATTTATTAGGAGAAGGAATTTGAAGAAAAAGAAAATTTTAGAAGATATCACGTTTCATGTTGCAAACGTTCATGATGCTAATAACATGTTGGTTTTCTCTCTCGTTTTTCGACACCCTAGCTCGACTGATACAATGATAAGCCAAGACAGTCTTCTCTCCCCGTCACACAGAATGTCGGACGCCTATGACATTCCCGAGGACCGCCTCATAGAGGAACATGTGAACGAAAGCGACGACGCACCTCGTCCGTCAACCATAGCAGAGAAAGGAGAATCGACATCCGCGAATCCCTCCGTCCAAGAAAACACCGATGACCAACTGCTAAACGAGGCCGATTCACGCCCTATCAGTACAGGTAGCTGGACGGACGGTGGTCAAGAAAGCATGCGTTTCAGCCGATCGATCACACCTGTTAAAGGACTACGCGCACCTTCGCGTTTACCGGACAATAACCAAGCAGCCGTACCCGATGAGCGCGCGGCTGGTGGCGTACGTTCACCCTACGTTACCGATGATCGGTCATCTCCAATTAAAGATAGTGGAAAGGAAAGCGGGGATGAGGGTGGTTATGACAATCCCGTTATGGACCCAAGAGGGACGGTTATAGAAGAAAGAGAATCGCAACAACCTCTGTCGCCTGCTCCACCTCCCAGTAAAACTGTGTCACCTTCGTCTGAGGGAGACAAAAAACGACGAAATTTACGATCTGGTGCTCGAACAGAAAATAACAATTACCTATCACCTGCAAAGCGGAAAACAGGGATTACTCTTAAGGGTGGGTCAGATATCAAGGCAGGTGTATCTAAGGCTTGACCTCAGCTAACTTGGACTAAGGTGATGAAGGTTTGAAGACTTTGTGTCGCCGGATTTGTTTATAGGAAGTTGACAATGTTCGGGATATCACGCATGTGCAATTATCACAGGCAAGTAAAATTCTACAACTGACCGTTCTTGCGAAAATTGTCATTCTAGGATTCCAATCAAACTGCGGCTCTTGATTATGTCGAGATTTTGTTTCCCTGAAACCTCTTTCAGGCAGTCATGAATGAATTGAGTCTAGATTGTGTGTGAGCTTTGTTCACGCAGGAACGGATGGCTCGACGCTAAGTATAACTGAACCCAAGATCTGTGTTGAGTGAAAATGAATAACCACGACAGTTTTTACAATTTATATTTAACTTCATCCAGTTCATCTCAATATGACGATAACATGGACCCCATCAAAGTGGCCTTCATTCGACGATACATCCTGAATGTTGCACAATGAACGCATGGAAAGACGTTTAATATAATACGTCCGAGGGCATGCGAATACTATATAATACGGAATATGCCAAGATGTCAAGACTGTCTGATACTTGCAGAGTTATATATTTTTCATAATTGGTTCTTGATCAAAGGAGTTATATTTATGAGGTTACGAAGTTATATCATGTACAGTATATAGGACAAGTTAACATTGTGGAAAAGCTCAGTTAGGCATACACAGTAATATTTTGAACAAACCGGAAGTGCTACCATGCTCATCAAAGTATAGAATATTGTGTATATTTTTTATACAAAATTTAATGAACAATTTACTACGTGTGTGTTTACGATTGTGTGTGTGTCTTTGTTATATGAATATTTGCAATATACTATTGGAAACTTGAATTTTAATGCCTTGAAAATGAAATTCTGGGTAAAGTGAATAGAAGTAGTAGTACACAGATTTTTCTAATGGCAGTGGACGTTTATGAAACATTCATAAACATCAGTGGTACTAGGAAGATTGTAAGTATCTGAATGAATATACCCTTTGACAGCCATCCTGGACAAATACTAACTGACAGCTATACCACTGGACAACTTTACGTACCTAGGACTACTACCCGCCTGGAAAAAAATACTCTCGGACAAATAACCCCTTAGGACAACCTACGCCTACAGCGGATATGAATAACTAATCCGTTCCATAGGATACTTGTCCGGGGGTGATATAGTCCTGGGTACTTGTCATGGAATGTTATCAGCTTTCTTTAATAATCCTATACTGTGACTTAAAAAAGTGAAGTAAATTATTGAAACAATGTATTTGATATATGATTCAAAGCACTTACCATTTATAATAGATCAAAATTAGAGGATTTACATTTTAAAACCATTATTGTTGTAAGTACAGACACCACCACCACCACATGCACAAATGGCTTTACAAATGTGTTGTGTGTATTCATTATCTTTATTTTTTATATTTTTTTTAATGAGTTGTCATTTAACGGATAGTGACTTAAGCAATAAAATGACATTTTCAGATGCTAAACTGAAAGCGAGAGTCAGGGAACTTGGTAGTGGCGGATTTAGGGGGCACTTCCGGCCCGTGCCCCCCCCCCCCCCCTTTGAAACCAAAGTGTACATTATGCTCCCCCTCCCCCTAGAATTGATGGCCTTTTTTATTTTGCTTGTAAAAAAAAATGCTTGAGGAAAACGGGACCAAAATATAACTGATGACCCCCTGCCCCCCCCCCTTTTTTTTTTCTTTTTCTTGCTTGTCAGAAAATTTTCTGAGATATGTGTAAAAATGTTTTAGGTTTTAATGTTTCTGGAATGAAAAAGAAGCGTGGTGTATTCCTGTACATCACTAGGGTAGGGTGTGGGAATGTGACACCCAAAAGCAACCTTCAAAATTTTCGAATGTTGTCGGAAAATTACAAAATTAGATGACTTTCTTGTTCTTTTCTTTTCGGATTTTTTTTTTTAAATCTCTTTCAGCAAATCTGAAAACCTGACGACCTGTTTTACCCCCATCGGCAAATTTGACAAATCAGAGGACTTTTTTCAACAAACTTGACCAACGGCCTGTGATACTGACCATGTCGGTCTCGTGGGCTTTCATAGATGCTGTCTAAAGATCCGCGAGACCAACATTGTCGGTCTTGTGCGCTGTAGGTCTCGAGAGCTTGTCGATCAACATGTTGGCATGTCGAGGTTATTATTTATTGTGGCAAAAGTGTGCCTTACACGTACATTTTCATGACTATGTCATATCTGTGAATATCATGTGCAATAATTGTTTATGAATGAAAGACATTCGTGTTATATCGTAGCGACCATATGTCCAATAGGCCATTTTCGCAATGCATTCAAATTAATTACCTCGTTAAACCCCTCGTCATGAACTAAATACATCGACCTGTTACAAGTCATTGTATTTCAATAGTCAGAATGCAGATTGCATACATTAAGTGTTGCTAGGTAGGGCAAGCAAAATGTTTGTTCAACCTAACAACGCGTAATACATGCAATTATGACTATTGAAAAGGAATCATTTTTATAGGTGAATGTAATAGTTTGTCACTAGGCAAACCTGTATAAATATGAATAAATTTGAATACATTAAAAATGGCCTCTTAACATAATGGCCACTTAAGAAAAACACCCATTTCGACCTTTACTATACAAAAATCCTAAACCATTAAAGGGCAATCCAACCTCGGTGATAATTTGATTTGTGTGCAAGCAGAAAAATCAGAGAAGCATATTTGTGAAAGTTTGAACGAAATCCGACAAGCAATAAGAAAGTTATGATTTCTTTAAAGTTGTAATCACTATACATATGGGAATTTCAAATTGCCCGTATCGGTACGGCCACTGTGACGTAGCGGCGGTCAACTTTCCCATTCGTTCGAACACAGAAAATTATTAAAATGTCAACTTTTAAAAATGTATAACTCAGTAGGATTTTTTCTTTCTTTTTGGAGGACCTATAACAATATGATATTTAGTATCTACAATATATTTTGAGCGAAATGGCGCTTAGGAGAAAACCGCAAATTAACGATACTTCAATGTACGACAAACGGGAGAGATTGCCAGTTTGAGATTCGCATAGATGTTGTGATCTCATTTTTCAAACATTCATAACTTTCTTATTATTTATCCGATTTCTTTCAAACTTTCACCCTCCTGTTTCTCTTATTTTTCTCCTTTTACACAAATCAGCTCTTTACAAGTTGGATTGTCCTTTAAAAATTTCATCAAGAAACTTACAGGGATTTAGTCAACATCACCCCGTCATACTGAAGTTGGTTTTTTATTATATTACTTGTTTGGAGACAACGTTTAATGTCTGTGATATTTACTTCACCATAATGTAAGGGTTTTGAGGAAGTATTATTTTAGACATCTGGCTATAGTGATTGTAAGCTCTTTGTTTTCATGCAAATTTTATTGTACAAAGTACCGGTATTCAGATTATCTAAGGAATGTTATATGACATACCGTACAAAATTGAGTAATGTTATAAGATTACTCAATATCGCTTTCACTAGCCATTTTCATAATTATGTCTTTTAAAATCAAGTCTGAAATGCGTTTGGATAACATATTTTTTTCCTATTTTAAAAGAATGTTGGAATTATATATATATATATATATATATATATATATATATATATATATATATATATATATATATATATATATATATATATTTATATGAATGCGTTTTATTTGTTCAGCATGATGTAGATTTTGTTGATATTATACTTGCCAAATCACTTTAACCGTTTTAGAATCTATAATCTATCTTCCTCACGGCACAACCATGATAGATCAAAATTTGTTTGAAGTATTCTAAACCCATGTGATTATAATTATGTACACTGATAATAGTGTTGTCTGTAAAAACTATATATATATGGGTGATTATATCTTGCGGCAATATTACGGTTAGATATTAATGTTGTCAGTGACTATTGTTTCGTTTTAAAGTAATTGTTTCGTTTTAAATTTATTGCTAAGTTTTAAATTTGAAAAGATTAAAACACTGGGGGCTGCTTTTTGGTATATTTGTCACATTTTCGGGCATTGTTTTACCTAAGGTCATGACATCTTAAAATCTTACGTCCGCCTCTTTTTTTCGTTTGCTTGTTTGTTATTTTTCCATGTCTGTCTTCAAACTTAATGGCAAATATTGTCCGACCCCTTCCCCTCTCTTTCTTATTCAAAATTGTCTAACAACGCCCTCTTCATTCAACTAGATAAGTCCAAATTGTCTTGTTTACTGCAGATATATATTATGAGGATTTCTTCCTCAAAATCCCATGTGTATTCTTGTAGATAATCTCGACTGATTGTATACAAAAATATATTCCCTAAACTTTCATTAATCTGTATGTTTCTAATTTCTGACATGGAATTTAGGACCATAAGAAGTCTCAGAAACATGTAGCATATTTATGAATTTAAAGTTTATGGACGTACTATACATTTACAAGAATTCAGTGGAATGAAAATGACAAGTGGATTATACTTTTGCACAAATAAACTCTAGAAACATTTTTATTGTAATCGAGTTTATAGTTTACCTTGTGTGCTTTGTGAATGGAGTCCCGCTCTCATCATAGCCTTTAATCGTGATCACTTTTTGTAACTGTAACAACATGATAGTAATACTCTCTCCCACTATCTGCCTTCATGCGTCTTCCTACTTTCTCTCTTCTCTCCTCCCCCTTCTCTATCTCTCTCTCTCTCTCTCTTCCTTTCTATTTTCTATCTCTTTCCATTCTCCTATCTCAACTTCATATTACACAACCGCATTCTTGAGTTACAAATGCCCGTTTTTTAAAGGCTTAACACAGTTCGCTAATAATTTATGAAACGCAAAGTGTCAACCCCTTTCCCTCATAACTAAAGAAATCGAATGAATTAAGTAATGAACTGGGAAGACGACGTGGATTTCATGATGACATGAGTTTCCTTTGTTCTTTTGGTGAAATAATTACGGCAAGTTTTAAGGGATGAACAGGTTGGCGATTGGCGCTCCTTAAAACTATAGCTCTACCCACTTTGGGTTCAAACCCAATATTAACTTTTATCAATACTGGAGCCCGTTACACAAAACTTGCGTTCGAACGCAACTCAGGAAAATGAAACGCAACTTTATTTTTAGCCAATCAGAAGTGCGCATTAAGGACTTGCGTTTGATTTTTAGGAGTTGCGATCAAACGCAAGTTTTGTGCAACGGGCCCCTGGTCAAAATCATATCCTCGGTCACTTTCTTTCATATTACCACACAGTCATATTAAAATTTCGTAAATATTGCAAGTTTCATTGAGGTATGACCGTGGGTATCGAAGGAACGTTTTCAATCGGAAGGAGAAGCAACTTTGCCATCAAGGAATCTAACACCACAATTTCAAATATAATAATTGGAGAAAATACAAACTTTTGCAAAAAATCTATTAAAAAAAATGTCCTCGGATAAAGCAATTTATCAAAAAGAATTAAAGAATCATAAAGAATTAAAAGACTCAATACTTTTACAAATATGCCCCCCCCCAAAAAAAAAAAATATCCTCTAATCTTTCGACGCCCCTGCATGGATATGTTACAAGATAGATCACTCTTTACTATAGCAGAACATTGAAAAGATTACATATGAACGAATGTGTTTCTGCACTTGCATTTATGTTTTAATAAGTAAATAAGTTAGCCATCTTTTTTTTCTAAATCTTTATCAAACGACAAAAAAATAAGCTACGATATCTGCACAATACTGCACATCTCAATATAAATACATAACTGGTACTCTGGCCTGTTGATCTACAGATTAACCTTCACCTTGAATTCGTAAATTCATTTAAAAAAAACAACACATTTTGTACAAAATCCTCTATGCCCCATCTCAGAAATAACAACCCACTAACTAATTATAAACACACCTCCGTATAGGTTGTACGACACGTGCTCCCGGTGACAATTGCACCACAGTCAATATCGTATACAAACCAAAGTCTTAATTTCAAACCCTGGACATAACACTATAACCAACCCTGACCCTAACCCCAAACCTAGCTTTAAACAAAACTGCAACCCTATATACACCGCAAAAACCTGGGTGCTAATCAACACCACCTCGATATCTATACTGGGCTACACCAGGTAAGTGCTAAAACAACACCAGTTTCGAATCAAACTGGTGTTGTTTTAACATTTATCTGGTGCAGCCCAATATTAAACTGGAGTTGTTTTAACACTAACTGGAGTTGTTTTAACACTAACTGGTGTTGTTTTAACACTTTTCTGGTGTAGCCCAATATTGATACCGAGATGGTGCTGAATTAACACCCTGGTTTTTGCAGTGTATAACCCCAACCCTACATCTTTGACGAATTAAATGTATCCCAGGGCAGTTGTCATCGGAGCAAATATCGAAACACCCCTCCGAAAGATTCTAACCCAAAATGACATTTAAAAAAATAATAAACGCTTTGTGCGCTTTACACTTTATATAATAATAGATCATACATTCGTAAAAACGAACAGTGAGTATACTAGAGATCATGATATTCCGATATGGCGCATTACATTTGCAATAATATTTTTTAGGCTTCATAAATACGTGAAGCGCGTACAAATGAACATATTGAATAACCGTAATGCGTTGCAAATCGTCTATTGAAAGAACAAATTTATTACATGAATACATACTAGTTTGAGCTATCTATTACAGGCTCTAGACAGATTGGAAATTCTGGAAGCTGTCAAAGATTTTAACATGTATCTAAAGCCCACCGCACACTACACCATCGACTGCGATCTGATTTTGGAAATGAATCGCAATAGCATTAAATATGGGCATTTCAGCAAATAAAATGTACCTGATCCAGGTTCTGAACGAAGAAAAGTGAATAACAAAGATAGGGTTCTGGTGCGCTGTCAGCCTTATATACCCGGAATAGGACCAAATCAACCTCAAATCGTAGACAATTGTAGGACTGCTCTGACGTCACTACGACACGGAGCCGATTTGGCCTTTCCTCCTACTACAATGCTCGCAATAGGCCGTATTTTCGATTTTACTGTCTATAAGACTAATTAGAACCTCAATACAAATAATTTTATGTGTTTAAATGTTTATATTAAATGCTATTACATTTTCTATTGAAATCGGATCGCAGACTGATCGTATAGTGTGCGGTGGGCTTAACATGTAGCAGCACTAACTCAATGTCCTTCGGCTGGCTCTCTCCTCAAGTATTCTACTCGCTCTGTATAACACCGATGTACTGTCCTGATCATACACAGCGATAACTGGAGTATGACTTCAATACTTTGATAAGACTCCAATCGCCTTACTTTCCCATGTATGGAACAAGAACATTTCAGCAGTGAAAACAACATACAGAAAGTTGCATATTCTAAAATTACATGTGTAGGTTATATCTTCGGACAAGGTAGCCATTTGTGCTTACTTAGAACATGATACAGTAAAAATGCCAGATTACACGATATTGGTTAATTACTACGATATGCCAAAGTGCCTCATAGACCTACATCTTGTTCAGTTATAAAGGTCGCGTCACTACCGTTAATATGATGGCGTCTCGAAAAAGACACGGAAAAAGAAAAGTCTCTCAAGAAGGACATAATTAGGTATTGTATAAACCACCAAGTCGATAACCCTATGATTAAAAAAAAAACATGCAACTATAATTGCTGCCACCGCAGTCGAAAGGGAGAGGGCGTTTGGAGAGACAAATCTCTGTAACCTAAAGGAAACTTCTATTTTACTTAATAAATTACACTCGGAAAATGTAACGCGTTTTGAGATATTTCCTTTGACGTAAATGCAACTTTTCAAAACTAGTGGGTAAGGATGATAGAGTATATACGCAGAACTTTTAGTGCGTATGAAAATCTATGTTAAAGATAGTTAGATTTGCAGAGATGAATCCATTTGTCCTAAAGATAAATTTCTCTATACTAAAAACAGCGGGGTGAGGAGTATAGTACGTGTTGGGAGAAAAATCCCTTTGTTCGGAAAGCAATAGTTTCCTCTTATTTAAAAAAAAAAAGTCTCTTGGATAGATACAAGAATTCCAGGAGAGTCATGTACCCTATAACTCTCTTAAGTCTCACGCGGAGCTGACATCGAGACTCCCAACCCCACCATCATGTTGCAGGGTCATCTGTATTGGTATTTAGAATCAAGTTCTCAGAAATGGTCACTCCTCACAATCGAACTGACTCCGTGCATCGTTTCGTTGTGGCGCTTGAAAATATTGGAGTTGGGAGCCTGAAAGACGTGACCGACCAGCTTCTGGAAGTCGAGTAAGACCCCGGCCGGCCTGGGCATCGAATCGGCTTTAACCTGGTACGGCTGGTAGCTCGTCGTCAGCGGAATGAATTGGAAGACGGCGGAGGTTCCAGCAGGGATCGAGTCTGCCTGTTGAGTGAACGTGTGACTGAAGCTCTGAGCGCAGACGACAGCTATGCGCTGTGAGGAATTGGATCTGTGAGAATGGCGGGAAAGAAGAATAAATCTTGAATAGCACAAAGAAAAGTTTACTTGTTTATCATGAGGTAAGACCAAGAAATGAACCAAATAGAATTTAAAGAGTTTATACTCTTTAACATTTTTTCTCTAAACGTTAAAATGTATAAATTGAAAAAAAAATATGGAAGATTTCCAACTGTGTGACAATTTATTTCAATTTAAACATTATTATGTACATAATCATTCAAATTATTCCTTCCACTATTTTGTATGGGCTGGGGACTGTTTATTTATTTATTTATTCATTCATGTTTTATTTATGACAAGTAAAATAATGGAGGGTAGTCCGATTCAGTTATGTAACTGCTTTACAACGGAGCCCTCCACAAAAATATAATCTAAACAAAATATCAAACACGGAATCATTACAATCATAGGATACCGTAGAGAGCCAACCAACAGAGCACACGGGCCCGGTGCCCAGCAAAGTCTGCCACTCCATCCCCCCCCCCCCAAAAAAAAGAGAGCACCTATCCGAAACCACAAAAGGAGACAGCACAGTGCAGCATTTCAAAAACACTATTAATAACATATACTGTTTAGACTGTTAACTAAAATGTTACATAAAAGTACCAAGTCCTCTTTTTGCTATTACTCTCGAAATTTCGTGGTCAATACAGCAGCATGGAGAACTCTTCTCGTATAGAAATGAAAAAGTTAAACCACCCATAAACGAATATGCAGGACACAAAACTTTTCAGCTAGCGAAGCAATTAAGGATTATCTCGCTATTGTCGATGGCTTGACAAAATTCAGTGAATGGAATAGTCTGGGTCTGTATTGAAAGTAATGAAAAAGAGAATAGTATGGAAATAAAAAATTCAAAAGGTCTTACAAGGTCTACAACCTCGAGAATACTGGGTAAAGCTCGGGTATATAAATGCCCTCATTGTTGCGCATCCAAAAACTGGGCATTATGGCAAGAAATGATGAGTAAGTGGACAATGGGGCATTAAATTGCACAAGCTGTGTAGAGACACATGTGCCATCATATTGGGGACCTTTTAAGCAGTATTTTTAAGAGCACAAAAGGCTTAAAAAGTTAATATGGAGTTCTGGTGATAAATGGAACTACCATTGGAAATAATCTTGCTAAAAGTCATTGTGAATTGTTCATAAAACAGTAAATTGGTTTTTGAAATGCAAATGGGAACAGACGCTTTCGAAAGATGGTAGAATCGAGAAAATTGAACAAACTGAAAGGCACCGCATAATGTTGTATACACACAGCTATATTGGAAAGCCAGAACGCCTGGATTTCTTCGACTTTCTCTTCCCATATAACTAAACGTCTGTATAAACATTTCTGTCAAATTCCTTCTGTAATTTTTTATTTGTACTTTAAACAATTAGTGTAATTATGTGTTGGAGTCTGAAATAGGTTCAGATAAGTGTAAAAAATGAACTTCTTAATCTTTTTATTCGATCACTGTGTGGAAGAATACCATCATTGCCTTGTTCCATGGAGAGGATTGCTCTTGAAATGCCATTATAATGATTTAAAATATGATTAAATATGGTTTTCAAATGTCGACCAAATTCGTTTAGTTCCATATATCAACATTTTTTTTTTTTTTTTTTTTTTGTGTCGGTGCTTTTGATTGTCTGTGACTTTCAGGAACTTGTTAAATTTGCATGATTCAGAAACCTAATAATACACAATTATTCATTTTAAGTAAATAAATAACCAGTCAGAATAATTTCTTGACATGTTATTTCATAATACCACTGCATGACCAGTAAATCAGTGTCATCTCTATGGCCGTAACTTGCCTTATAGAGAAAGATGAATTCATCACAGGGAAGTCATAATTTTCAAAAATACTCTTTTGTCAAGTGTATAAGTATAACTGACCCGAGATTGATTTGACAAGACCTCACGTCGAACCAAGAAAAACAAACTCGTCCTTCTGACTTTGAATATAAACTTTGCACTTTGCTCACAGCATTCTTGTCTTAAACAAATATTGGACACTCGCGTCATGTAAATAGAATTCATTCATATGTATTCAGCTATCATACAATCAGATTGAAGGGCTGTACAAAGTTCTAGATAGTGAAATTCGAAAGTTTGACCTCGTGTGGTGTGCTTGTACCATCATGACATCCGAATGGATCTTTTGAGCGTAAGTTGGTAGTAAATAAATAGAAAACATGAAATAATAACATATAATTCAATTCAGAGACCTTAATTCTCTTTTATGAAATAAAAATGAAAGATGTTATTGAAATAAAGATATGATTTCTGGCGCAAGTGTACTTGAAATGTGTTAAAGCAATTTTCGCTGTCAACTAGTTGGAATTTTAGTTCATTTAGTTCATTTCAGTTGAACATGTCAACAGCTTCGCAAAATCTGAATTTATACTTTATAAGTAATTAGTCAAAATACACACATACTTGTATACACGTATGTACATGTATATCATTTAAGAAAATACACCTCGTGTGTATACTTTTTTTGTGACCGACCGAGAATGTAATGGAGATCATGAATGAGCTTTTTATTACGATGTACAAGATAATTGGTCTATACGTCTTTTTCGAATCCCTAAGAAAGATTGATTTAGGAGTTGAGCAAATCAGGTGGGATATATAAATATACGACTCCATATTGAATGGAACACAATTTGCCGTCATTGTATAAATATTATCTGAATTATATCCATTTATATATTCGGCTTATATAATCAGTCTCAATGCACATTTATAGAATTGAAAACAGGTATATATTCATGGAACTTCTCGCAAATAACCATGGTGTCTTTTCTCTGATTGAATTCATGCGTTACCAGTGAAGTAAACAATCTTGGGATTATGGGCCTAATTTTGCTTCTTCGATGGTTGCATAAGCTTTCATCTCCTCTCATGACGGGAAAAGATGGAGAGGGAAATAAGTATGGAAGAGAGAGAAGTGGAGAGGTGGAAGAGTGAGAAAGAGAGAGAGAGAGAAAGAGAGGGAGAAGGAGGAGGGCTATATGATAGACAAAGAGAGAAATAAAGAAAATGGCGGAAGATTACGATTACAAACATTGAAAGCGATAAGCATAATAAGTAGAGAGATAAAGTAGAGAGGGGGTACGTCTGCGTGTGTGAGATAAATAGAGAGGGTGGATAGAGAAGAAAGAGAGAGGGGTATAATGAGAGAGAGAGAGAGAGAGGGGGGTGTAGGGAGAGGGGGAGAAGATTAAGGTATGTATGGGTTTGCCTTAAAAAAACAACAACTTCCAAATGCGTTAAATTAAACTTTACAAGACAAAAAGCTTTTTCAAACACCCCTGCCCCAAAACTAACTAAATTCAAGATTCTTCACCATTGTAAGCCATGAAATAAAAGCAATAATAGAATGTGGAAAGCTTCGTAATGTCAGCAAAGTCTCGAGTGTTTGCTAATCCACTCCAGATCAGACATGGATGGAAGAAACGATTGTGTTATAAAATCGGATTTCCGAGATTGGCAATATCTGTATTGACCCTACTGACAAACGTGGACAGGTTCTTTTATACCCCTTGACGCGCAGGGTAGACATTGTGCCACTTTATGCGGTGTTAAGTCCCATAACACGAAATGAATCGCAGTTAAGATCCATGTAGAATATGGCTTGACAGTATTATGAAGCTGCAAAAATTCAAAATGTCCTATATATACATGTATCTTTCGGCTATCAGGTTATGCTTTGGTATTTATTTTATAAAACAAGAATCTACATCTCTTCCCATGACTGTGGGACTACGCCCCTTTCATTGACGTACGAGGCTAAGCGGTTGCACCCCGGCCCCCTAGAAGTTAATTCATTCCACAAATTTTTTTTTTTTTTTAAATGTGTCAACATCTTGTAATTCCTTACCGACAGGGGCGGCGCTACAGGGGGGGCAGAGGGGGCGACCGCCCCCCTATGATTTTTCAAGTAGTGAAAAAAGAAAAAAAAAAAGAAAAAGAAGAAAAGGAGGAAGAAAAGGGAAGAAAGAAGAAAGAGGAGTATTAAAAAGAGAGGTCTTAAACATATAACTCTATATTACCCCTGTTATTTAATGGAGAAAAAATATGACGTCATCTTTAGGTCGTCTTGCCCCTCCTATCAAAATACCCTGGCGCCGCCCCTGCTTACAGATAATTGGTAAAACTGAAATACCATTAAGTGGGGCATAAGATACCATTAAGTGGGGCATAAAATGCCCGGTATCAGCTTTTCTCTACTCTGACGGCACTTAATATTATATCGAAGCTTATCCTTAGTCAATATTCAGAGATATCAGAGAGCTTAGATTTAATTTTGTTTCCACTTCCAATTCCATAAATCCTACCTTCTCCTCAACATCGCTAGAAGCACCATTTTGAAGAAGGCACCACTGAACTCCGTGTCTCCTAGAGCACCGGTCGGGTTCTGTCCAAACCCATTGACAATGATACCCTGTAGTCTAGATAGATCATTCTCACTCAGTTCCTTGAGAAACAGATCCAGCATGTCATCAAAGACTCGATCAGAGCCCAATCGCTTGACGCGAAAATCTACCTTTGGGAACGCTGTCGCAATGTTCTGGACGTTTTCGTGTATCCTTTGACGGGTGTCCTGGACACTCGACTTGACGAAGATATAGAGAACGAGAGGCACAGACGATGAACCCATCTTGTGGTAGAATAAAATATTGTCCTTTTTTGAGCGATAAGTTAAGCAAGTAATTAATGTCACGCTCTCGACGTTCCTTTAATTCTTGCGTTTTCGTTGAAATTGAAACAGCAACATTGATGTGAAAATATCATCAAGGAAAAAAAAAAAAAAACCGGTGGCTTTGGCTCCTGTGAGTTTGCTGGCGAATTTACGTTTCCCTGTAAGGGGTCGATATTACAATACACGAAGAGCTGGATACAAATAAAGCATCTACCGGCGTGCACAGTTTCAGATGAATGTATAAAACTTTTTTTCCAGTAGACTTTCCATAAATACTTAATACGAATGCAGCAATAGAATAGACTTAGTAACTTAGTAGACAGTAAAGCTGAGGTCTGGCAGCAAATGTAGGAGCAGAATACACGTAAATCACACTTTTGTAACTATTCAAGCTACATATACATGTACATGCAATGTGAAGAAGAACGAAAACTTGATTTATATCCTCATATAGCCACTGCTCAAAACTAACAGTTTCACCTGGACATACAAACATTCATTATTTGTCAGTGGTCTTCTATTTTCATTCCAAACGCTCGAATAGTTATAGTGACAGTCATATGGCCTTGACGAGTCTGAATTCAAACCACGTGATACGAAAGCTGGTATGTGTTGTGAATATCACGAAAACCTGCAGAGAGAAAAGAGAGAGAGAAAAAAAAATGAACACGAGATTGTTATTACTGCAATAATAATCTAAATGCTATAAATGGAACTCGAGGCAAATTCGGCAAGTTATCTTTTAAAACAGGGGGTAAGGGCAGAGCGCTCACGCTGTACGTGGCACCAAATTCAAGCACTTCTGCAAGGTGCCTTAGCCATTCTTAACTTGTAAAAAAATATATACATGTATATATACTCGTAGAATTATCTCCTCTAACCAGGAAACGAAAAGGGGGAGAAATGCATGAACTACAAAATTCACCCCTTTCAAGCTTTGCCCTTATCATAGATAAGGCTGATGTGATATGCAAACAATGTAATTTACAGCTTAAATGACGCATAGAACCGGGTGGTTATATTGAGGTCATGCATAATGATATAATGTGTATTATTGATATGCCTCTGTATTTTAGATATGCAAGTGGTGAGGTATGGAATGCATGAGAGGAAAAAAGGGATTATCGTTTATTTTCATCAGTTCGTATTTGAAATGATACGAAAACTGGGAGCGGATTTTGATAGAGTGTCATATTTTTGTATATAGGCTCGTTGAAATATCGTCTATTTAGTTTATTGTTAATGTATTCTCCAGTCAACGAGACTGAACATAAAACACATCGTTCAAAACGAAAATCTTCTTTCCTTCTGCATTTTATTGTAAAGTTCTACCAGTTATAATCTAAATGAATGTTTTGTAAATTTGAATCTGACTTTGCTTACAACTACACCGATTTGGGTGAACAAATGGATCGTAAATAGAGAGAAATTTTCCTAAAACAAACAAAGAGGCAATCACAATCCGTCATGACATTTAACCAAGCGTAAACATGAATAGCTTTTTTATATACGGAATTCAATGATCTGATTATTACACCTATATAGTCAGACTCTGAAACAGTGTACTCTGTAGACACGTCGCGAGATAACATGATGGGAATGAGCAAAATGAATATGAGCTCTAGGCTATTGTCATAAATCGGTCGTTTAAAACATTTAAATATAATTAATCTTTTACTACAAATTATTGATATGACATCTTCCGAAATCTAGATTGGATTGAGAGTACTGTATGGATCAAACAATTACTATATTTGGTACAATAATCACTTTATCTTTCTCAGCCTACTTTCATGACTATACACAGTGGACAATCTCTAAGTTGGCATCACACAAGAACAAAAAAATGAAACTGAAATGTAGTTTATAGGTTCACCACTCAATATTCTTTTTTAAGTGTGATCTGTCTCATATGGGATTGCATACGTAATACGAAATGGGCAGTACTGCTGTTTTGCTTTGTATTGGGTTTAGTTGTTTGTTTGTTTTTTTGTCTGTGTTTTTTTTTGGGGGGGGTGGGGGCTCGAGGAAATTTTTTTTTTTTTCTGTTGCTGTACGTACAATTTTTGTCGTTGTGTCCATTCCCACCCCCTCTCCACGTCACTTCCTTTGAATTCACCTGTGTATTTCAAACTGTAGAATATTTGTGACGATCAATGGAATACAAAGTCTTTGTCCCACCGACAAAGGCGTGCATTATACTTTTTGTTTTGGTACGCAGATTTTGAGGTATTTCCTCCTATAGTATTCAATAGCAGGTACCCTTTTTCCTCCTTTTATACAAAGTCTAAGAGTCAACCTTCAAATACACGGTCGGTTTAGCATAAGTCAGCTATGACGGATCGAATAGATATTTTCCCACATAATTGTAGCAAATAAGAGTGTACTAATCAAATGTAATGTATATTGAATAATATAATTGAATAACACGACTTGAGTGATACAGGTCTCGCTTTTCCCTGATATAATTACATTTGTCGAAATCGAAATTTCGTCAATATAATGGCTTCAACGAGCTTTAACCCCGGGGGGGGGGGGGCACTCGACCCCAAAAGTGGTAGGTATGTGCCGCTAGCAAGACACAAAAGGGGGCTTCGGAACGAGCGTATCATGAAAAAGGATGGTCTTCGGAACTACTAACATTTTGGTAAAAAGGGGGTCTTTGGAACTGAATTACAATATAACTGTGATGCTACGAAACTGGTTCCCACAAGCTCCCATTAGCTACAATGTAAATACGCTGTGTGTCATGGCAAGTCTATATGGTGTGGTTAATTCGCATGCATGCGCTCCGCATGAATGGAAACTGAATTTCCTGGGGTGGACTGGAAAAAAAATGGTATATGCTTTGGAAAGGAAATTTGAGTGTAAATAATGTGGGTCTTCTCTGCGGCACATACCCACCGCACACTATATAATGAGTGCCCCCCCCCCCCGGGGGGGGGGGGGGGCTGTAACATCCACTTCAGTAAAAAAATCCAAAAAAAATCAAGAAAACACGAGCGGTTCAAGGGTTGAACTTCCAGTAGCTCAAAATAAATACATTCTTATCCATTCCATGAAGCATTCCAATAGTCACTTTCTCTGTGATATTTAATGGTTTAGAAGTAATCGCATTCAGGTTATGTTGACTTAGAACACGTGAGTCGTCTGAGATTTGGCATCTAGTATATAGTTATTCTAGTTAAAGATTTGATGAGTAATTGAACTTGCAATTTATTTCGGTGTACAACAAGATAAAGTATATCCAAAAGAATACAGGAAGCTACTAAATAGTCTGAACGGTAGATGTTAAAGGGTATCAATCACCAAAAAATATTTTACTATGCATGTTAGAGGTTCCATGTCATTCTACTATATTCAAAATATCACTTCTATAAAGAGATATTACAAGTTTAATTATACTCTCTATAAGCATAAAAGCGACTCGTGAGTAGACTACTCAACGCACCCGTACGCGCTTTCTAAGATAAGGGCTCACGCGGAACCCAACTCGGAGGTTCAGTTCCGCGCGAGCACCTTCATGTTATCCTTTATTTCCTTCATACTCCTAAACTGTTGACCTATAGAATTTCAGATAAAGTTCTTTGAGGTTAATTTTATACTTCCTAGCGGTATACAAATTCTTTTTTCAGGTGGTTGGTACACTTTAATCGTCTGTTTTGTGTTTTTGATGCCGTAATTTGGCTAAAATCTGTATTATAAAGTCCTCTATATTCAGTGCGTCCCAGAAAGAAGTTAACAGTTGGAAAAAGTCTCCCCAAATAAATTTTTCAAAATATTTAAAGGAAATTTTCATACCTGTGGATAGCTTAGGGTCTCTTCTATCAAATGACACGACAGTAAAAATTTGTTTACAAATTAAAATTCCTCCCATTCAGCTTCTTCATTTACTAACTATTGTCCAAGGCGGAACGTTGAACATTAATGCGTCAGAAAGGAGAGGATCTTAGGTATTTGATTCCAGTTATAAGTCGCTGCCCGGCAAGCAGTAGATGAAAGATTCAAATCCCGCTGGTTCCAATTTTTTCTGACTTGTGATTTTCATTACAGATCGAGCATACGATCTTCAACACTGGGAGTAATGCCTAAAAATTTGTTTACAAAAGACACCAAGATATCTCACAATATTTTACGCTTGAGTGAGCTAAAGCCAATTTTGTGAAAGGGTGCAAAATCCAGACTTGACAAGAATTGATATTGGCTCTGGCTGGTATTAGCCAAGCTTAGAGTCATGAAAAGGCTTAGAAATCTCCATATTCTGATCAACAAAAGACAATTTATGAAATAACAGGCTTTGTTCTCTGTATATCCTTACACATCCATCAACATCTTATGCTTGAGTGAGCGAGTGAGCAATTAACTACTTTGTTGAGTGTTTCAAAGTATTAATTTTGGTCAATCTTTTAATTTCATCTTGCTTGCTCACTCAACAATAAAGTTTTGATGGGAAATATCAGGAGATACAGTGAACTAAGTCTGATCTTTCATAAAGAGTCTTTTAATGATAAGAATATAAAATTTCTAAGCCTTTTCATGACTCTCAACTTTGCTGGCGCCAGCCAGAACATAAACAAACATTTGTCAAGTATGGATTTTGCAACATTTCACAAAAGTGGCTTTTGCTCACGCAAGCGTAAAATATTGTGAGATATTTTGGTGCTATTTGATAGAAGAGACCCTAAGCTATCCACATAAAGGTATGAAAATTTCCTGAAAATATTTAGAAATATTTAATTGGGGAGACTTTTTGCAATTGTTAATTTTAAACGGTTCTCAACTTTGCTGATACCAGCCAGAACAAATACCAATTCTTGTCAAATCTCAATTTTGCACCCGTTCTCAAAAGTGGTTTCTGATCACTCAAACGTAATTACTAGTCAGATTTTTTGTGTTATTGCGTAGGAGAGACCCTAGGGCCCTAGGCTATCTACAAAAATTAAAATTTATTGAAAATATTCTGAAATATTTATTTGGAGAGAACTTTTCCCACTTAACTTTTTGGGGGAGGCACGGTACATGTCATGTATGCTGCACCACACTACAACCACCCCACACTAAATATATATATGCAATACGAACATTACAAACTACACTGGATCAAATATGATATAAAGGTATATCAGACTGACTTTTCTATGGGCTTGTGGCCTCCTCTGTCAGGGCGGGGGGGGGGGGGGTTAAAGCTTTAGTGAAAGGGTTTGGTGGTAAAGTCACAAGGCTAGTCTCTGCATGAGTGAGACGAAGCATTGTCCCAAATGGACAGGTAGTACGTCAACATTATAAGCCGATATGGAGGCGATTTCTGTATTCTTGTCCCAGTGCATTAACCTTCAAAGCTGTTAGGAGTCGAAGTAGGTAGGTCTATAGCTGGCAGTCCCTATAGTTAACGTAGCCAGTCTTAAAGCGCAAGCCCAATTTTATTATGATGCCTTCAGGGTTTTGTACTTCTTGACTAACAATTCGTTCTCTCCCATCTGAGTCACACCGCCAAACCAACTCCACACCCACCAACTCCAACCCGACCAATTTTTGGCCATAGGGGATAATGACTAATGTGAAAGTTTGTTCGGCGAAGGGGAAATCTTTCTATGCAAGGGTTGAAATCATTCCTAATGCATTCTGTTTATACTAGGCCAGCGGGAAAAGGGCAGAAATGGGGTAGAAAGAAAGGAGGAGGAAAAGGGGCGCCAAGGGGGCTTGAACACCCCTCCTATTACTGAACGGGCTGACGAAGTTGGGCACTTCGGTCATTTCGAGGACACCCCCCCCCCCCCACACACACACACACATTCTACATTCGTTACGCATTTATGGTTGAGCTCGCTATAAAATAAAACAAACAAAAAGTTACATATATTTATGCGTTTCATTTAAAACTTACGTTCAAGTTGTTATCACCAGACATTTGGGAAAGGCATATAGATTTGTGAGTTTATTCTCAGTGAAAAACTTACATCGATTATTGTGAGTGACAATTAAGGTGAAAGACATAACAAAATATTTTTAGTTACGCCTCGTAATGAAATATCCTTACCTTGAACCAAACTTGGAAGGACTTTTTGAGAGAACAATTTGAGGGTCGGTAGGTCGGTGTATTAACGCGTATATAAACTGAAGAAAAAAATAGATCCTTTCTAAAGATGTCAGTCAAAGCGCAGTAATAATCGTTGTCCAAGTTTGCTTCTTATATTGCCGCACCCACCGCAAACGAACTTCAACTCGACTCGACTCGACCGGTACCAGTAATGTCGAATACAGGACTAAGTTGACTTCATCAACACACTCTCCTCATAACCTAACGCACACCTAATTCACCTTTTCCCGACCGCACATAGAATAAATACTGGAAGAATGGACGAAAAATGCGAGAGGAAAAAAAAAGAACAAAAATCTCTTGTCGACTGGAAATCATAGAAGCGAAGCGAGCTCTATGTATGATTGTATATGAAAAATGCAAAGCTGGATTGTATACATCCTGAGGGGTAAAGTTTGTTTGTTCGACTTCTAATGCCGCTTTCTGGGGTGGGTTTGATAGAGTGAGGTTAAGAATTGGACCTCATTTATCTATATCAGGGGATCAAAGCCGGTTATTTTATTCAGGATGATTATTCAGGATGATGATCAAAATTGCCTGCTTTCATATTAGCATGACACGCACCATAAATTTCTCAAAACCATGATATGTCAAAATATAACCTCTCATTTTAATGAATGATGCTAGCTGAAGTTCACTCGAACTGAGAAAGGGAGTGAAATGGAGTTTTAAAAAATGAAAAGCTACTGAATGATTTATCCACGGTAAATTAACAATTTTGGGACAATTTAGCCGAATAACTACCCCAGACAACTACTCCTTCCCATAGGCAGATCCAATAAGGGGGGGGGGGGGGGGAATCAGCCACACTCCCCCTTCAGAAACAAAGTTTTACATATAGGTATTGTTACGCCACCTTTAGATATCGTGGACGTCTCTCGCAGTTTTAAAATATTTCGGCCCCTCCCCCTTTAAGACAATCCTGAATCCGCCCATGGCTTGTGACAATTACCCCGGACAACTCGCCCATAGGATAATAATCCCCTCCGATATCTACCCCACAACAATTACCCCGGACAATTACTATACCCCCTGAGAAATTCACCTGCTTGGTAGTGGCCTGAGCGAGGAGTAATATTGGCCTACATCCCAGGAAAGTAGCAAAACTGGGGAGTTGTACGGGGTAGTTATCTGATGGTCATTGTACAAGGGGGTAATTGTCCTAGGGGTAATTTTTCTGCAGGTATAATAGTTGTCCGGGGTGATAATCCAGGTGATAGTCTTCCGGATATACGGGGGGGGGTCACATTGAAATATGGCAAAAGCAATAATAATATAATATGGACTGGCCTTGAGGGGGATACAACATTTATTGACTGAACTAGAATCGTATTGCCCTCGTCTTCGACTCAGGCAATACGATTCTAGTGAGGGCAATTAATGTTGTATCCCCCGAAAGAAGCCAGTCCATATCATTATTATTAACAGAAGCAGACATCTATAAGAGCGAACTCGAAAATGTTGTAAAAATACAGTTTATTGCCCGCTTTTTAACTCGCAAAATCCCATTGAATTTCGAAACCGGGCAATAAACAATGTTATCGGCCCGCAATTTTGTTGGCTTGTCAAAGCCGGGCAATAAAATGTAAAAATTGCATTGCTCAGATGTCTGATATGGTTAATAATAATGTTTAAGTTATATGATAAGCATATCGATGATGAATTCATGAATAAGTGTATAGAGGCGTGTGAAAGGCTGGTACATGCTATTCATCGACAAGTAGGGTAAATAAACCGCACGATTGATAATTACACAAACTTTCAATGCCGAAAAATTCTTTCATTTCGCAACGATAACTTCGAATGAAGTCTGCGGCTTTGAAATTGTTTTGTTTTCTTTTCTGAAAATGAATTCGGCAATGCTTTTCAGCTTGATGTTATGACTTCAAGAAGAAGAACCTTCTTCGCCCCAAAGTCAACTATTAGAGAACGGAAGTGTGTCGCTCTTTTTACACGAGTAAAGCAGGGAAATGTAACTTTCTCTGAGTAAAGGGTCATGTATGTTGATGTTATGGCTTTGAACAGAAAGAGGAACAAAAAAGGGATAAAATAAAGAAATAAAAGAAATTTGCCAATACAGAGAGAGAGACACAGAGAGGGAGAGAGGGACAGAGAGACAGAGACAGACGAAGAGATAGATAGAAAGAGAGATAGATAAAGACACAGAGAGAAAGAGAGAGAGAGGGGGGTTGGGGGAGAAGGGTAGGAGAGGGGTAGAGAGATACTGAGAGAGATGAGAGCGCTAAGTTGGGGGGGGGGAGGGGTGAGTTCATGGACAGTAAACAAGCACTGATATACAAATATTTCTGTTCATTTTTAGAATAGTGTAGGAGAATCTACTGGCCATTTAATGTCTCTTGTTTCACAATTCAATGCTTATTACATAACGGGTATCGTGAATTCCTATTCGCGCGATGGTTCAGAGGTAGCCCGTGAGCAATGGTCTCGTCAACTGGGAGGTTCCGGTTGGTAACAAAGTCGATGCGCCAGTGCCCTTTGATATTAAAGGCATTAATCCTCTGATTACCAAGTCCCTCGGAGAGGACTTAAAGTCGTAGGTCCCCTGGTCGCTTACCTATAAGCATCTACTTGCTTTCTTAGCAATCAGGTTAGAAAAAAAAACTGATGAAATCGGGAATTTAAAAAAAATGTAATCATTGAAAATCAAGCTAATACCTTATAATATACTTGTATCACCTTTCCATGGCGCATTCATCGACGTGAAGTTTAATGATCCCGTGTTCATGAAGCCTCAGCAGGAGATCGAACTCCTCGACGAAGTTGTGAATGATCTTCTTGGTAATCAGGAGATCGTGGTAGTGATAGGAGACGGACATACGCTCGGGTGAGAGACTGAAAGGCCAGAATCCGAAGACATGTATCTCCTGACATAGGTGGAGAGCCATGGTAATGGAGAAGAAACCTGAAAAGATAACATACAAAAGGTTTCAAATCTGCACTCAAGATCAGGGGAGCGTTTCATGAAAGGAAGTTGTCGGATATTTTATCCGACAACTGTTATAAGCTACTGAAATCCTTGCATCTGATTGGCTGAGAGCAAATTTGTCGGATAAAATATCTGACAAGTCCTTTCATGAAATGCTCCCCAGGGGAGCGTTTCATCAAGCGTTTTGTCAGTGATTTTTATCCGACAACTGTTATAAGCTACTGAAATCCTTGCATCTGATTGGCTGAGAGCAAATTTGTCGGTAAAAATCACTGACAAAATGCTTGATGAAACGCTCCCCAGAAGAGTGGCAGCATCCTCTAACCTAAAGCCAACCGAACACTATACGATCTGCCTGCGATCCGATTTTAAACGAATTCGCAGTAGCATTTGATAGGAACATTATAACACGTAAAATCTTAATGAATGAGGTTCTGAATAGTAATATGAATATATAAAAATCGAAATTTCAGAGAATTTGAAGCCTCCTTGTTGGAAGAAAAGCCAAAATCGGCTCCGAATCGTAGTGACGTCAGATCATTCGTGCGATTGCCTACGATTTGAAGCCGATTCGGCCTTTACTTCAACTAGAAGGCTTACAATGGATCAAAATTTCGATTTTAGTATTCATATCATTATGTAGAACCTAAATCAGGAAGATTATATTTTTCTGAATTTCTATATCCAATGCAATTGTGATTTCTTCAAAAATCGCATCGGATTCGGATCGTACAAAGTGCGGTGGGCTTGAGTCACACCGCCAAACCGACTCAACACCGATTCCAAACCGATCGATTCTTGGCCATTAGTGGTAATGTTAACTTTTGTTGGGTTTGTTATCGGTCTTGTGTCGGTTTCGTTGGTGTGACTGGGCTATAAGAGTGTAATTCGTGAACCCCTTATCATGGGCGCAAATCCCGGGGGAACAGGGGGACATGTCCCCCCCCCCCCCCACCTTTTTGAAGATAGGCGAATGACCCCCCCCCCCCCCACCCTTTTGAATAACCCTTTTTTTTTTTTTTTTTTTTTGGTTGTAAGAGAATTTTGGAGGCGAATGCCCCCCCCCCCACCTTGTTGAATAACCTTTTTTTTTTTTCCTTTTTTTTTTTTTGCTCGTCAGAGAATTTTGGAGGCGAATGTCCCCCCCCCCCCCCCCCCCGAATACTAAAATGGATTTGCGCCACTGCCCCTTATAGGGTTCAACTAAAAGATGCTGCCATAAAAGCGCACATTTGCACCTACTTCGGTTCACTTTCGTACCCTTGCATGGTCATCAGACTGAGGGTGAATACTTGCATATCGTCGGGTGCAATGTGTAAAAAAGAAATCATGTAAGATTCAAATTTTCATCTCATTTTAGTGTTTCTTTTTTTGTACCGTCTGCGGTGCAAATTTTGAACCTTTATATCCTAGCGCGAATGGACTTCATTAATTTTTTTTTAAATGAATAAAGTTCAGTTGTCACAAATCCTTGGAATAACGAATCTTGTGATAAAAACGAACTTTCAGAGAAATGTTTTAATGGGATAACGAACCTGAGGAATAATGAACCAAATGCATTATCTGATCACAAAGATACAAAGATGATTTGGAACAAGTTGTATTATCAGCAATAGATGGCGGTGTGACAACGTAAAATGATAACTAATTCATTATGTATTGCTTATATCACTTGTATCATAAAAAATCTTTTGTAGTTCTTCTCTTTTTTTCTCTCTGACTTTAGGCTTGAGAAAAATGCACATGTTACCTGTTAATATAAAAATGGAAATATACAAAATGTCCTTCAAAGATATACCAATTCAGAAACATTTTGACATTTGGTGTTGTGATAACATAAGATGATTACTAATTCAATATCCATTGCTTGAATACTATGTATTGAATTATATTTTTTTTCTCTCTTTAAGTTTTGGGCCGCGAAGTTCATTGAAGGTTAATTTTAATGCCTCTATGTACTGTTGTATTCATGGTCCTGGTTGCTGATTTTCTATGATTGCATTTGTTGAGTTTGTTTATTAATAAAGAACCGTGTGGAAGGAGAAGGAAAAATAGCTGGCGCCCTTTTCCAAACTTCACAATAGTTCATTGATGCTTGGATTGTTTTTAAATGAACGTACATGTTTAGAATATTTTGATTAAGTTCATGGTCCGTATTTCGATTGAAAATCTAATCGAGGAAAGTAAGAACTTAAAAGAATAGAAGCGGTTTTGACATTTTAATCTGTCTTGTTGTCTCTCTAACTTCTCTCTCTCTCTCTATCTCTCTGTCTCTTTCTTTAAATCACTCTCTGTATATCCTTTCAAGTTGTATGCAATCCCTATTTCACACTGTATGGAGGTGTCTGGACAATCATGACCATAATGAGGAAATAGTAATCTCATCTTGATGAGTTATACATTACGTCGATCATCCCTGGCATAGCATCACTCATCTGCACCAACCAATCAATAGTAAGTATCATCTAAAACAAAATAAATCTTACGAAATCGAGAATAGCATTAAGATATTATCAATTACAAGAAGTTTGTTTTACCTGATGACATTTTAAGTTCGAGACCCTTCTCTCGCCAGAATTCATTCAGTTTGAAGTTGATAGCCGAATTCCACAAGACGAGCTGACCTTTACTCTTCGGAATGACTCGGCAACCTTTCATGATCAGTCGCATGAGCTCGGTCTCGGGGTAGGTCGGAAGCCGAACGAGTAGGATTTTAGGAAGGGGTTTGGATGTGTCTTGGAATAGCTCGTCGGGGAATGACGCCGATGGCAAACATGTTGGTCTGAAGGTTTCCGATGTGTTTAAGCTTTGTATTGTAAAACAAAATATTGATGTCAATGTCCATGAAGTTTCATAATAAAAAAAACCCAACCAAATTCCAAGCTGGATTAAAGATAATTTCATTGGCTTTTAGTGAAAACGGGGGCGTCGCTATAAACCATTAGGTGTATCGCATCAAATTTGCCGACAAGTTAGCTGAAAATTTTCCAACAACCAAGCAAAGGGGAAAAAGTTCATAGAGTTTTCTTCGATTTTCTTACAGGCTATATATGTTCCAATTCTGCAGACATAAAATATTTAATGCTTAAGATACCAGTGCATGTGGAGAACAAAAATTAACACTAAATGTTCTTCCTGTATTTTATTCTCCCATGTTTTAAAGTACTCAAATAACTTTTAGCCTTATGGAGTATCATGAGTACTGTTTAAAAGGAAGAATGTGCAAGATAACTGAAGCAAGTATACAACCACAGAGGTATTGTCCATCTGAACACGACCTATACCTACTAAGAACATATACCACATTCCATCCATCACCATATAAATTACACGAATATGAAGAATATTTACGATCACTTTGAACTTGTATCCATGGTAACTGCAATAATTATGAACCTACATTATATGGTTGATATTGTATATCGCATGCATTATTCAGTTCTGCCGTAATATGAATAATAAATAATAAATGATAAATAACAAGTAATAAAAAATAGATAATGAATAATAAATAATAAATAATAAATAATAAATAATGAATAATAAATAATGAATAATAAATAATAAATAATTAATAATGAATAACAAATAATAAATAATACATAATAAATAATAACTAATAAATAATAAACAATAAATAATAAATGATAAATGATAAATAAATAAGAAAATAAATAATAAATAATAAATAATAAATAATAAATAAATAATTTTTTACACTGCTCTTCCTTCCTCCTTTCCTCTTTACTCTCTTCTCGAGTTTTCCACCTCAGTCTGTCTGTATGTATGTCTCTCTCTCTCTCTCTCTCTTTCTCTCTTTCTCTCACTTCCTCTTTTCCGCCTATCTGTTTCTTCCCTTCTCTTTCATCATATCTTGTACTGAGTAAACCACCCAAGCATACGCAACACAACATGTATAGCTCTTTGCTTCATGTGATCCTATAAGCCTTCTCACCATGCTATTGAACTATTCTTATGATAAACTGTATAATTATTCGAATCATTTGTGAAATTTGAATAAAATGATTGGAAGAAAGTTTCTGTTCCTTTGTTTGAAACTGACCTCATTTTGGCGAGACTCTTCCCTGTCTCCGACATCTGGTTAGTTCTCTTTCCCACATCAGCCACAAATTCGTCCGATGTTGGAGCGTTGTTCATTCTTACAAGTAACCATGGTAACATGAGCAGAAATAAGAGACCGAGAGGTAAATCATGAAATCAAATTGAAACGGAAAGACCGGATAAGAAGTCAATGACCACGGTAATGAAAGAACAAAACCCATCTAAATATCAAATCATTACTTGGGGTCCAGAAATTGTTATCAATTTCGCCTTGTGATTGAAAAGTATTGCATGTCAAATAGTAGGATGAAGCTTAATTTGAAGGTATTTTATAAGACCTGATGGAAAACGCGTTCAAAATTTTATGAGCAATACAATATTTTTTTTAAAAAGCAAACAAACACAGACCGGATAAATTTAATAAGAAATTGAATGTGAAAGATGATCACTGAATTTTAAATAGTCAGAATTATCTTTATCCATAAAGTAAGAAGTATTAATAAAAACAATATTTCACCTCACCTGAATACAAAATCAGTACTATCAATCAGCTTTCCGCATTTTCTTCCAGTCAATATTCCGCTGCTCCCCACCACACTGCATGTTTTGTATCTTCTCCCGCTGTACACAGACGCCTGCGAAATTGAGAGTTGAATTTTCTTGATTATACGAAAGGGTCAATGTAGAAAATTTTAGATAAAATAGAAATAAAAGAGAGGGGAAATGGTATCATTTGGATGTTGTATTCCTATTTGAACAATATTGATTGGTTTTATTTCTGTATCACAGTTCTTAACTTCAATATTCAAAACCATGCACATTACATTGCAAAGTAATTTGATGATTTATAGATGGAAGACATCTTGAAGAGCTTGCATTTAATTTAAATGCTTTTTAATGTCCGCAAATAGCAGCAGTGTGTTTCTCCGTCAAAAGTGCTTGAATGTTTCAAAATCTTCGGGGGAATATCTCGCAAGAACCCCAAAGATAAATGTCGAAATGTCTACACATTTGCCTCCAGTTTGCTCCGTTAAATCACCCCCGAGTGTAAATTTTTACCCAATTAAACAAACAAAAAACAAAAAAAAAGGAAAGATAAAATTGATCAGAAGATGGTTGAGAATAAGAACATAGAATATGGCGAGATAGTATAAGAAAGAAATGGAACAGCATGGGAACTTTTATAAAGGGAACAGGAACAAAAGACGTGTATTTAAAAAAAAAAGAAGAAGAACGAAGATAGATAGAAGTAATAATGACGATTCCGTCTAGACAGAGAATAATGTTCGGTGTATCAAGTTTAAGAACAGCTGTTCTGTAGCTAAATGATGAATGTCTCTTGTTTGATGTGTTGATCGTGTAATGGCAGGGGTCATTGGCGGATCCAGGGGGAGGAGTGCATGCCCCCTTTCAAACCCGGTCTGGCATAGCTATACACAAAAAAGAAAAATAAATGTGGTCCAAAATTGTATTCTTGGCACAAATTTTAGACCTGCAAAGGCGGACTTAATAATAAGGGGTACAAAATGAACTGACTCACGCCCTCCCACTTTTGAACCGAATGTAGTAGTTCACTTTTTGTTAATTGCTTGCTTGTCAGAGCCATTTGGGGATTCTGCCTCAACCCCTATTACAAAAATCCTTGATACGCCCTTGTGCAAAGGCACCTGGAGGAGAATTCTTTTGGTTAGAGATTCCAGACAACTCTGGATCCGCCCTGGGGGTGGTAGTCCTATGGCATGTATGGGGTGTAATGTTTATATCATTCAGTTACATCAATTATTATGTTCAGTGCGGGGGACGAAATAAACCGAAAATTAAGAAGCAGCAAAAAGTGAGGTGATATGAGGAAGATAGGGGCGTCACTGGGTATGTGTGGTGCTGTATGCTGTGTTGGGGCGATAACCCAAAATAAGATTTTCAGCAAACATATGAAACAAAAGACACAAATTATTTTTTTAAACATGAATCGAGAAAATACAAATTCTTTTCAGCTGGGGAAGGAGAAAGAGGAGGAGGAGGAGACAGACGTCGATAATGCAGTGTTTGTAACGGGGATGGGGTGCAACATAAAAAATTCGGTCTCGCTATTAATTAGGGGGTATAAAACCGAAAATTTGTCTTTCTGAGATGACGATGATGATGATGATCATGATGATGATGACATCCTCAAAGAAAAGTATCTACCTGCGCCCACGCGGGTTAAGGTGTCTTTAAAGAATGATGATTTTAGAGCAAAGCAGATCTTGGCAACAATTAAGAGATTTGAGAAGAGATGTTGATATTAGGATCAGATTTTTTGTTTGCTTGTATGATTAAGTGCTCTAATAATAAATAAAATAAAATTGCAATCTGAATATTGCAAATTATATTTGCACGCGATCTCTCGCAAAATAAAAGAGCACACAGACTCTTCCCGTTCGGTCGCTATATATATATATATATATATATATATATATACACTTCCTGGAATGAGGCGTCTCCCTCCAAAGTCATGACAAGAAATCGCCACCCATGATTACATGCCTTGGGGAGTATCAATAAAAGAGCATAGAGGCGCTCCCATTTCGACATTTCCAGTCATATTGTTTATAAATACTATTAAAAAAACAAACAAAACGAAACAAAACAAAACAGAAAATAACAGTATGATACTGTCCACTTTAAGTTCCTGAGCGTAGATATGATTTTCTGAAACGGGATAGAATAGCGATTCCATCATAATAAAATAACAGATAAACCAGAATTCCATATTCGTATGAAAAAGAGCCGACAGTGCTCTAGACAAGCGTGGCGGTACCTTTGGTAGTTGTACCCACAGATCGTGGACGAGTAAACTCTTAGGGAGGATCTTATAAAAGAGCACAGAGGAGTTGTTAGGGGTGTTGGCTCGAGTCAGGAAAGCAGACTCTAGGAAGTCCCCACCCAAGTAATCTCCGATCTGTTTCCTGTAGTGGAGATAGAAGTAGGGAGGATAAAGAACAAGATAGGGAAATTATGATTCCTTGTATTTTTACTTAGAAAAGTTCAGTTTTTTAGAACATGTAGAAGTAGGAGTCAGCAGAAAATGAAAATTATGAAACCGTGGCAATTCCTCTTGACATCATTCAACATGTTCAAAGAGAAGAGTAGAAATCAGAGCCATCCATACACAGTTTGGCCACCTCGGTTCCAGTTGGGCATAACATATTCCATGCTTCATGTTCCATGCTTGCCTAACACAGCAACAAGCGCCATGTTGTTACCTACTGGAACCGAATTGGCCAATGATGGCTCTGGTAGAAATGGTGTTAGTGCCTCCTTCACTGGCTGCGACTGTGCATGGTCCTATAAACTTAGATATAGAAGAGCATACGAGTATCATGGGGGCAAAATGGCTGCCCCTCCTATTGCAGAAAACATGTCTTTAAAGGGGTATAAACATCCCGCGGCCCCCAACCTTCCGGAGGCTTGTGAGCGACGGTGGAATTAGGGCGGGAAAATTTTTTTCGGGACACACTTTTCCAAGGAAATATGCTCCTACACCACCCCCTTCCTGCCCCCCCCCCCCCCCCCCCGCATTGGGAGAGGCAATGACATTGATGGATAGAACTATCTCCATTCGAGACTTGCTGTCCGGATAAAATCGAAACAAATTATATTCTGTTTACATCTATGTCTTTTATTTTCATATTTCTAAGGCTCCAGTCCATTCTTATTTGGGTGCCCTGGGTCCTTAAAACAGAGTGATGTATGAAATACATTTCGTAATTATCACATCTCCTAAAAGAAAAAAAGGGTACAGAGATATAAAAACCTAATTGTCCTTATCAAGATCACGTTTGTAAATTGTAAGTGACAATGATGATTCTAATTAATGGCGCTTTACATTAGTTGATATAGAGAAATCCCCACTGAGTTGGTTTATAGCATAAAAAAACAATGATGATCATGTAAACTTAAAAAACAATTTTCTGATAGTTAGAAAGGGCAATATGCCTGTCGTCGGGGAAATGTAGAAAAAAATATCGGTAAATACGTGTTTATCCAGCATCCTGTCTGATATTTAGATTCAGTTGTCATCAATTTCTTTGACCCGATGTGACCCTTGACAACCGACCGGTCGAATTGACAAATTCAGGTTCCTACTCCGACATTTCCGATCTCATTTTGGCCTGTTTATGAGTCAAAGTAGAAGTATAGAGTTGTTAACTTTCGAGTTTCGAAGCGTGGAATTGAATTTCTGAAATGGTATCGAATGACGATTCAATTACCGCTTTCATCACTTTCATAAATAGAAAGATAAACTGGAATTCCATTATCGTTTTCGATTGGGCAAAGGAAAAAGGAGCTGTTGTTTTATGAGAAAGAAAATAAGAAAATCGGTCAGAAAAAATGAGGGAAGGTAGATTGGCTGCATGCATATCGCCAAGGGATGGGGCTGATGCCTCTTGCCCGAGCAACAACTATCCAGTTTCTTTGTTTTGCGAGTGAGCGAGTAACAATTATCACAATTTATTATAATAAAATTTTGTTTCGTCATCAAATATACTAGACATGATATAAAGATAGATGACAAGTTCGCAAACCTAGCTACTTGAACATGCTGAACATGAGATGACGGTTTCCGGAAATTTTGCAATTTCAAAGTTCTCACCGGGGGGGGGGGGGTGCAGCCAAACAATGTACTTTTTAAACAATTGAGAATAGGTACAATCCGGCGAAAAATCAACAATAAGAATAATATAAATAACCAGTGGCGTACCCAGGATTTTTTTAAAGGGGGGTGTTTTTTACTCCAAAATTCTCTGATAAGCAAAAAAAAGTTATCAGTATTTTGGGGGGTGTCTTTTTACTCAAAAATTATCTGACTTTGACAAGCTTAAACAAAAAAAAACCAAAAAAAAAAAGGTTATCAGCAATTCTAAAGGGGGGTGTTTGAACACCCAAAACACCCCCCCCCCCCCCCCTCTGTAATATTGAAAACTGGCTTAGCGAGAACATGCACAGAAATAGACTCTGTCGGTGTTGATTAGGCTGGGTATGTATGGGGAATACAATGAAAATGAAAATAATTATGCTTAATCCTCATTATCCTTAAAAATGAAATAAATGTTCATTCAACTATGAACACGAAAAATTTACCTTAATTTCAGTACATTATCATGCCTGAATCTCCATGAACTCGAATTCGAATGCAATCTTTGGATCGCCGACTGGAAATCCAAGGTCGATCCTGATTTCGGAACAAGGTCGAGCCGGTCATTCGTTTCAGGATCGACTTCGTCTGGTAACATTCGTTCACGACTCCTATCATCGATGTTGTCTCTGACAGGGAGATTGGCTAACTCTGGGTTAAATTCTGGTAATGCTTGTCTGCAAAGAGTAGGAAAAGGTCAAAATAGTCAAAAATGCGAAAAACTCTTTCTTCATTGATGTTAGGAATTAAAATTATCATATTCATCCAATATTATCCAAGAACATGAAAAATATTAAGCATTTGTATTCTTTTTTCTTATTGTTAGGGTCATTTCAATAAAACGTTACTTTACATAATTGTAAGCATAAATATTTTAATCGAAAAATCATTAATACAGCCATGTGAAAATATTGAGTAGAAAATAGGAAGAAAGAATTATAATATAGGAGGAGAAAGACAGATAAGCTCAATGAGTCTCATTTAATTAACAATTAATGTGAACACTTATCATCATTCGAAAATAAAATTAAACTGTCCTGTTTTGCACTATCTTAAATCCATATTTGTTTTCCTTTGTTTTCATAAATTTTCAAGCATGAAATTGGAGCACACAAGAAATATTTTCTGAAATGTATCTTCCTTCTTTTGTAATAACGTGTTTCCTATCTAATTCAAATATTGACCAAAAGAAGTTTTTAAATGTTATATAAGCACCCAAAATATCAATTTAAATTCAATTCATTAACACGGGCAATGGAAGGGGGCAAATGTTCGATCCACCACTGCAAAAGTAAAAATCTTTGCTTAACCTTTTCTGCATATAATTATGTTCACATTCAATTTTAACGTCTTCATTTTAGAGTGCCCTTTCTTCATTGCTCTTTACGTTTGTTTTTTAAAACAAATTGCAGCTCCTGCTTACAAGATTCATACACCATTAATACGAGTCCAATATAAAATTTAGTACATTTTACTAACTTAAGAACTTATTAGTACATGTATGTAGGATCTTTTTTTTTTTTTTTCGTGAGAGTGGGAATAATTAAAAAGCAAAATGACAGGCATTGTGAAATGCATTAAAATTGTGTTCCTGATTTGATCCAGATCTGAGATAGAACGGAACTATTTTCAGACTATTTTTCACTTTATAAAAAAATTCTGCCCCAAAACCAGTAGCGTAGAAGCCGGGGAAGGCGGACGGGGGCACGTGCGCGTGCAGGAGCCTAAATCGAATGACCGAAATTGGAGAAAGGAGAAAAGAGGAGGTGGGGTGGGGGAGGAATGTAAAGTGAGCAGGACCCCTCCAACCCCCCCCCCCCCCCTTTATCACGCTTATCACAGGCTTCGTCAGATCGCATTTCATCCACCTGTAAGACCGGTCCTCCTACCCCCCCCCCCCCCTCTCCCCCCCATGATACTATTGTCCCCTCACTGACTGGACCCATTACGCTACTACCTAAATCTTTATACATTTCATTCATTTTATATCATTCAACCCCCCCAAAAAAAAAAACAAACAAACAAACAAACAAACAAACAAACAAAAACAAAAAAACAACAACAAAAAAACGCCCTTGATTCCGTTTCCCCTTTAAATTAACTTATTCCCCTAACGTTTTCCCCAAATTCTCCCATACAAGCTGAACCTGAACAAACAAACGATGTGGCATTTCTAGGTTGTGGATTAACTTCAGCAGCCAGTCACATTCTCAAGTTATGTTAAAAGAAAAACAAAATCCTTCGCCAGCAAGTTGAACTTTTTTTTATCCAACATTCATGAAGGGCACTACTGTCTATCCATAATTGAAAACATGTCTTCCTGTTTCCTTGACTCGCTGTATTTTGAGTTCAGTCGGCTTGTTTAACTTAACTTATTCAAGCATATTTTATGTATAGCGTAAAAATAATGACCTGCTACTCGTTCATGTCATTACTAAATTGGAAACAGAATCTGGATTATATTGTTTTGGGCTTGTTTTTTTTTTTAAACACGTTTAAATTTTTAAGGGCGGATATGAGCTAACTAGACAAATATGATATGTTGGGATCCGTTCTGACAGGAAAGATGTCAGTCCAAGGATGTCAATATTTTTGTTCATGAGAAAAGGGAAATTTCGTTTTCATAAAATAATAATCGTTTTGCCAGAGCGGTTTAAATGTAAGGCACAATGTCGAAGAATTTTGAGAAATCCTATAATAAAACTCTATATTTGATGGGTGGTCTTCGTATTTGTATTTCACCGTCATGATCAAAATATGAAACACATCATAAAATAATACTGACCCGTCATCAATGACCACGGCCTTGTCCCGTCTGTCACTCACGATCTCGTTATACCGAATTGACCACGAGAGCATTAGAATACAGTAACCCAGCGTACAGACGATGACGGCGAGCTTCAGGATAGTCCCCCAACGTGGTAAATGTCGTGACATCGTCGTCATTGTTGTTTTCGATGGTGTCCCCGACAACGACTGGTAGATCCTAAGTTCGTGATCATAGCGACTGTCTCAGTGGGCAACTCCTAAACTTGAGACCGTTTAAATGTCAAAATGCATGATTGCGACCCCGCTAAAAATTTCGCGTGTAGTTGTAACGTAGAAATTATGGGAAATGAAGTGTGAGAATTTTGGGTAGTTTTAGCACATGGCACGTCCACTTTGTCTTTTCCATTCAAACTATCTCTTGACGCTGTATTATTTCTCATAAATGAGAAGAATATTGTCTGATTTTCATTTATCTGAACTCTGAGTCACAAGTCAAAAAGTGACGACATGATGCATTAAGTAGTTGCAGACGACACAACGGCGATTCGATCTATAGGTCTGGCGGGAACTTGAAAGAATTTGCTTATCCGAAAACAATGTCGATTCCAGGCTGACGCATCTATTTTTCCTTGATGGATCCAGTCACCCCTTCTCGCAAATTACGTTCCAATAAAAAGGGTATTTCATTTTCTTTTGTGCTCTGAGTCTCGAGTCAAACCAAGTGGAGACGATGAGTTAAATAAAAAGCAGATGACATAGCTACATTTTGATCGAGATCTAGCGAGAACATGAAAGCACTTGATTATCCAAGAACAGATTGCTTGAATCTATAAACCGGTATGGCTTGTTTTTCTTCTTAGAACCAGTCGAACTTCTTTTCGCAAATTTCGTTACAATTGGACAAATTTTTATTTTCTTTTTCGCTATTAGTCTTGAAACAAACCCTGTCGAAATGACCAAGGAGTTCCTTGAAATGACGCTGTAAATAAAATTCACACGACATGGCTGCAGTCTGATCTAGATCTGGCGTAAACCGGTGAGCGTTGGCTTTCCAAAGAAGAAATTGATTGAATCTAGGCTGGCATATCTAGCTTTCCTTGTCAAAACCAATCCCAACTCTCCCTGCAAATTTGGTTCGAATTTTAAAAATTATCATCTTCTGTGGATGCTCGGGCCACGGAGTCTAGAGACAAAACTTGTCGAGATGACGCTTTAAAGAGATGCAGATAAAATATGGTTCAATCTAGATTTGGCGGGAACTTACTTTGTTAACACTTGCTTAAACGAGAAGAAATATCTTGAATCTGTGCTGACTGCATAGCTAGCTTTCCTTCTTGTTCCAACTCTCCTCTCAAATTTGGTTCAAATTGAGAAATGTATCATTTTTTTAGGCACTTGGGTCACAGAGTCTCGAGTAAAACGATGTCGAGATGTCGCATTAAATAGATGCAGACGACATGTAGCTGAGGCTCGATCTGTAGGTCTGGCATGAACTACTTTGTAAACACTTGCTTAGCCGAGAAAAAATTGATTGGATCTGGGTTGATATACTACACCTTCCTCGCAGAGCCTGTCACAAACCCTTGATTCTTCTTCCAGCTGTTGGTACTGGGTTAACTATAGTGCAGTATTACGGGAAGCGTGCAAGGAGGGGCCTTTCCTCCGAGGGATAAGAAATGATTTTACCGGTCTAAAGGGCGACCCTGGACTTGCCCCAATAATACCGCGCATGGGAGAAGTAAAAAGTCGTTTATCTACACGACTGGCTAATCCAAAGCAACCGTTTGCCTCGTTAAACGTAACTTGAGACTTTGAGGTCAAGACCAAACTTAACGATGGTGTGTTGGGTCTAAACTCGAAATCAATGCAAAATATATAAACAGGAAAGGAGAGGTAGCCTCTTCCCCTTCCCAAAAAGAAAGATAGATGTATTTTTTCAATAAAAACGTTGAGTGTGATATTTCTATTTTCTTGAAAATCTTGACCATTGAATGTCAGTCATTGCATCCAGTGATAATACTACGCCGTCCACTTTAATAGAGTTTATTAAAGTTAGATAGCGCTTTATCAATAAATAATTTCTTATTAATGCTATTGTTAGTATCATTATCATTTAGTACCATAAGCATTATTATTATGATGATAATGATAATGATGATAATGATAATAATGATAATAATGATGATAATAATAGTAATAATAATAATAATAATAATAATAATAATAATAATAATAATAATAATAATAATAATAATAATAATAATAGTAATAATAATGATAATAATAATAATAGTAATAAAATCAACAATATACCACGGAATTCTCTTTTTTCATTAACTTACAGTAATCATGCGCACATTGAAGAAATCCAGTGGCGTCGCCAATCACAGCCGTTGCCCCTGCCCAATGCAGATGATCACCTCTAATTGTCAGCTCCTTTGCAACATATCCACTGAGGTTTGCTTCAGAATACCCTGCATGCATATCAAAGCTCATAGACAGTCTCGGTAGCAAAAATCATACTCAGTGGCGTATCTAGGTATTCTGGCGCCAGGGGCAAACTATCAAATCTGCACCCCCCCCCCCCCCATGCCTAAACTCAGATTAATGAGCGTTTTTTTTTTCGTTTTTTTTTTAATTTAGAAATGATGGCACTACGTGAAAATGAGTTTTAGTGCACATAACCCAGGGTTGTTAGCCCAAATTTGATGAGTTATTGGATAAGCGAGGGAGCAACGCGACCGAGCAGCAGATTTTTTTTTTTCCTTTTCGAAAGTTCCCCACACAATAAACGCAGCGCTTCGCACTATGTGTAGCGTATTCTATAACACACAGCAATCCTCATGTGAGTTATGTGTATGGCCGTTGTTTGAATTTACATCCCCTCTTTTTGGGGCCGGGGATTTTTATTACTTTTCACCTCTCATTCGATAAATATTTCACTTGAGGAGGAAAAAACTTCACAGCATCTTAGTTATGTTAGTATGCTATTTATTAAGAAAAAGCAAAGAAATCTCACGAAAACTTTTTGAGGGCTTCCCAAAACTATCTACTACCTTTAATTCTGTGTGTTTTCTGTCTGTGATTTTACTATTTACTTTAAAATGCGAAAATCAATTTAAAGCATGGAGGTTTTCATTGCCCTCAACTTGCTCCCCTCTTAAAATGCCAAGTGCCTAGAGAAATCTACTGACATAAAATGCAATGTAGATCAATACTTTCTCAGAAAAAGGTAGTAGAAAGAGAATTATCAAAGGCTACAATGTATCGCCAAACAGCTTCTGCTATATTATGATACTTGTATCCAATCTAAAGATTTCACTTTCTCCCACTCGACAATCAAAGGTCAAAGAATAAAACAAAGTTTCTGGTGTACGTTCTTTATCATGTCCAAATAACCAAGAAGGTAATAGGCAAGCTTGCCTAGTACTTCCTTGAAACAACATAGCTTTTACGCAAAACATTGAACATGTGTGTTGATGGAAAATCTAATTTATACATCTGTAAATAGACCCAAGAGAGCTTCGTTTGTACCCTTTGACCTTTGAAACTTGAACCCGGAGGAAGTCATTTCACAGCTCATTTTGGTGGTGAATTATGCGTACGGTGGGGGCTTGGGAGCTGCAGCCCCCCCCCCCCCCCCCCCCAAAAAAAAAAGTTCCACGATCAAAAAAAAAAAGGGGGGAGAAAAGGAAGGGGGAAAGAAAGAAAGAAAGAAAGAAAGATAAAAAGAAAAGACATCCATTTTATATACCCTCTTGCCAGAAAAAATTGTATTTTTGTGATTACAGTAGTCACCGTGGTACTTCTTTTAGAACGTATAAATCGCTGAATTTTCTGAGTACCTCACCTTCCATGTACATATATGCATCTTGTTTTCTTACAGTTTTCTTATTGTGGGGGAGGGGGGAACTTTCCTCTTATACCGAAACCAGCCCCTTTACAATAGGCTCACACGCTATCTTTCAAAAACTGAGGAAAGTAAATGACGAGTTAAGGCTACAGCACACTAGTCAGATTCCGAAGTACTCTAGAATGCAAACTTTTACTATTCAAAATAGAAAATCCTCTCAGTCGGCCTCCCCCGCTCTCTCGTTTAATAGCCTACACTTAAACTTTATTTTAAAGTAAATTTATAAACAGGTATTACATAGCCTATGCAGAGAAGAATCGTCCCCCGAAAATTAAAGTCGCTAAAAATTAACAATGATTTTAAGCTGCCTATCCCCATAAGAGAAAAAGGAAAAGGATGGATATTAAGCTCAGACTTTGCTCATTATACTTGTGTGCATAAAAGTGGTCTGAAATGCAAAGTTTCAAACTACAAATTGTAAAAAAGAAATCTGGCTCGGTCGCTACGCGACCTCGCAAAATACAATATTCAATTGGGCAAGAAAAGTGCATAATTTTCATGGTACAGCAAAGTGCAAAGACCTCTTATTTGTGGAAGGGACGGGAGTGTACCACACCCCTCCCTTTGTACCCCCCCCCCCACATTCAAAGGATTTATATACGAGTATAGTATGTATTCCGTTCCTGACGCTTTAGAAAATTCTTCAATTCTTGCTGGCTCAGCCCCTCAAAATTTTTGTCGCATTACGCCACTGGTCCTACACATATTGCCGTTTGGAGCTTACAGCATACTGGGAAATCAAAATACATAGCCTTCATCTTGTTATTCTTAATAAATGAGTCGTCAATATTTGAGTCCATGCTGTCTCATAATTGCCAAAACTATGATTATGGCCGTACGAGACACTTTTTGACACCCTCTTTTTTTTTTTTATTGTGCACTGATGCTATTCAATGTACCCTTCTTGTAACATATTTTGAAAATATACGTCTTACAAACACAGTCATAACTTTGTAGTTTGGGCTTGAATTCTTGTGGAATTCACACGAACTCAAGGAGATACTATACTCCAATATTATCTAAGAAATTTCATTGGGGATGCTTTAGTACTTTTTAGGACAATTATCAATCAAAATTTTACTGCATTTTTTTAGACAAACCGTATACTGCACAACTAGCCATTATTATGAAACAAACAGAGTGTGGTCGAGACAGTTAAAGTGACAGGTTATCACTATCTGCTACACTTTGTTCTTTCAAGTGATCCTCTCGAAGGTAGATTGGTGCGATAAGGTTGATAAATCTTAATTTGTAAGAGGGGGTAATCATATATAAACAACAATTAGCGTGATTATGGGATAAGGATGTCATGAGTAGTTTGCATAATAAAACAAAATCAAGCAAAATCAAGTCATACGCACAATGAAGGTCTTTACATCAGCAATAATCTTCGCTTTCCTCTGCCTCTTGGTCGAAAAAGGTAAAATAAATTTGAAATATGGTTATTCCTACATTAATTTTTGCTTTCTCAATAAATTTCTTATCTGTTGATTTTAACAAAGTTTTATGTCCTGACACAAGATGGAAATGTCAATGCTATATTAGATTGAAGGCCTGTATATGATTTCTTACATTTTTATGAAATATATAGCGATGGAGCTGAATCCACGCGAATTCTCCCATTTCCTTTCATGATGCATTTACTTCACGAGAGTTGACAATGTTGTTTATTTGTTATTCCCTTACAATTCATAAATAAAAGTAAGTTTCAAGTTTGTTTATTTTAACATGTTTCTCAAACGATTCGCTTGATAGGGCAAGCGTCTTGTCATTGTTTAGAACTCGACTCTTCGTTAGAAATTAATTCATACTTGCAAATTACTTGTTCAATTAAAATCAGTGAAGCTTTAGCCACGAGAGGTCTCTATGGTCGAATGGGAAGGCATTGGCTTTCTAAGACCGGGGTTCGATTCCCGGCAGATGCGTTTTTAATCTTTGCAATTTATAAAAACGCACAGGACGAGGGTAAGGAAGAATACTGATTTCAGCTATAGGGCTTATAATGCACCATTAATTTAATTTCTCATTTCTTGCCACAATGTATTTATATCACGAGACTTCCAAATCTATGCAGTTATCATATAGGCTCTAGCTGAAAACACTGATCATGACGTTAGCTTCATATCATGTTAAATGGTTTAAATTTACTCACAAACGTCATGAAAGCAATTTTAAAAAACTCAGCTCTTTTAAAGCGTTTTGATCATCCAACTCGATCAAATTAAAATACTTCTCATGGGTACCGAGTAAGGCAACATTTAAAGTCTCATTTTTTCAAAGACACACAAATTATAATGTTTTACTTCGACCAGTTGATACTTTTGCTTGGACCTAATCAACAACAACAACAACAAAGAATTTTGGCAACTATAAATTCTAAGAAAGATCTTTCATCATCATGCTCATTCCCAGCCTTGCTGTGAGTTATTATTGTGTACAGAATTCGTTGAAACTTAAGATAATTTAAAGTTTTCACTGAAATTACTTTTTCTATTCTTTTTCTTTTTCTTTTTCTTTTCATTTTTAAATTTATTTTATTTCCAGGCGAGATGATAACAAAGATATTTACATAGAGAACATCCTCTTTGTTCCTATCTTTTTCTTTTTCATTTGGTTCTGCTTTCTCCTCTTCCATCACTATCGCCATCTTGTAATTGTTAGTATAAATTTGTAACAAATGCAAATAAAACATCAATTGTTGCTTATTTTCATATACAATTCTGCAATTCATAATACTGTGAACTTTGTAACCTAAAACTAAATAACGATATCTGTCTCAAAGATACCCTTTGTCATCCTTCTTTGCCAAAACTCAAGCATGTATTTGTTTAATGTGATAGCTTGCTTGTTCGTAATATCAATCTTTAGGTAGTAACGCACTTTATTGGGCCCAGCTGGGCAACACCCTGATGAAGTGAGAGAGAGAGGGAGAGAGAGAGAGAGAGAGAGAGAGAGAGAGAGAGAGAGAGAGGGAGATAGAGATAGAGAAAGAGAGAGAGAGAGAGAGAGAGAGGAGATACAGAGAGAGAGAGAGAGAGAGAAGAAAAAAAAAGAGTCTCTGAGCAAGATAAAGAGGGAGAGAGACATGAGAGAGGGGAGAATGATGAAGAGTTTGAGGGGAGAGAAAGAAAGAAATGGACATATCAACGTAACATTTCAGACGATTATAAAAAAATGTATTATAATGGAGGGCAGAATGAGTAGAGAAATGAGAGACAGTTATTCTAGAGAGGGGAGGAAATGCGGAATACACTTTATGTAGAAGTCAAAACCATACTCACAAAGATTGTCTTCTACTTGTTATTTTAGTGTCATATATTACATCATGACAGGTAAATAGTACAAAGTTATTCTTTTTTTTTTTCTTTTTTTTTTGAACGGTTGACGATGATGATTTCCAACAGGCCAGGCAGAAGAGGTATGTTATGACGACCTCGGCTGCTTCTCAGATGAGGGTTGCCATGGAAACACGTTTCCGCCAGAATCTCCCGCCTTCATCAACACACGTTTCTATCTCTACACGAGGAGAAACTGGAATGATCCTCAGGAGTTGGAGCGAGGCGACATCGATGGACTCCGAGCTTCGAACTTCGACCCGAAGGTGCCGACGAAGTTCTCGATCCACGGCTGGAACTCGAATGGGTTCACTAGTGGAGAACGGGATAGGAAAAACGCCTTCCTTGAAAATGTGAGAACAACGCTCTTTTCCATAAATTATATGATATAAAAAGGGAAAACAGAGAATGAGTGCAGAAAAGGGACAAGAGGGGAGAAAAAAGAGACAGCTATTATAGAGAACGAGAGATAGATAGAAGGAACTGGGAGTATCGTAGTCATGCACCTTAAATAGTCTTCGTCATTTATCATGCTAATTTCACATTGATTATTTTAATCTAAAGTAACAATAAAAGCACTATCACCCCCCCCCCCCATCACCACCTTCATCGCCACCACTAGTAGCCTACCGTCATCAGCACTGTAATTATCAACAGCATCATATCAATTAAACACGATAAAAACTATTTTCGAAAAATCAACTGAAGGCAATTTCAGTAGCCCTGTCTATCACCTTTAGAAATGTGCGAACATTACAATGGCATATTACGTAATCCGAACCTGATTTCTATGGGCAGTACAATAGGCCTTTGAAATTGCCCTTGAGTTTATTTTTCGAAAGTAGTTTTTATCGTGTTATTATTAGATTCAGATTTTTCACCATTATTAATATATGTTATCAGTTTATCACCATTATCATCATTGTCATCGTTAACACCGTCATCGTCATCATCATCATCATCATCACCATCACTACCACCAGTATCATCATCATCATCATCATCATCATCATCATCAACAACAACAACAACATCATCAGACACCATTACTGCTTATCCAATTTATCATCTGATAAATCGAAGTATCACATCGTCTTCTTCTCAATCTAAACATCATCCCATCCAGGCGAACGTCAATGTCATCACCGTAGACTGGTGGAGGGGTGCAAGCGGGATCGTCTACCCTCGGCAGCACCAGAACACCCGGGTGGTAGGGCGCGAGATAGCCCTCCTCGCTCGCTTCCTCAATCTTGAGAAAGGCATGTACTTTAAGGATGTTCATTTGGTGGGGCACAGTCTTGGGGCCCACACGGCAGGCTATGCTGGTGCTTATCAACCAGGTTTTGGCAGAATAACAGGTAAGGAGGGAAAAAATTGTGTAACGCACACTTACTATGTCATAATAATTAATTTTACTCCTCAACAATGATGTTGTAGCATTCAAGGACCCGCAATAACTACCAAAAAAAATAATTTTAAAAATAAGATCTCCACGATAAAATACCAGCAGAACTTGAACCTTTCATCCACAATACATTCAAAGATTTAAATGAATTCCATTAACTACAAATCCTATTTTGAATATGTTTTATACACTTTTATACAGTGCGTCCCGAATAAATTTAACAGTTTGAAAAGGTATCCCAAAATTAATATTTCAAAATATTTGTATGAAATGTTCATACATATGGATGGCTTAGGGTATCTTTACAAAATTGGCAATATTTTAAGCTCGAGTGAGCAAAATTGACTTTTGTGAAAGGATGCAAAATCCAGACTTGACAAGAATTAGTATTTTGTTCTGGCTGGTATTAACAAATTTGAGAACCGTTCAAAGTTAACGAGTGGAAAAGGTCTCCCCAAATGAACATTTCAAAATATGTCCATGAGATTTTCATACCTATGGATAGCTTAGGGTATCTCCTATCAAATGAGACCAAAACATCTAACGATATTTCACGTTTGAGTGAGCAAAAGTTATTGTTTTCAAATGTTGCAAAATCCATGGTTGACAAAAATTTGGATTTGTTCTAGCTGGTATCAGCAAAGTTGGGAGTCTTGAAAAGACTTAGAAACTTTCATATTCTGGTTATTAAAAAGCAACTTATAACAAATAGCCTTTCTGTATTTCCTGACATATCCTATCAAAACTTTATGATTGACTGAGAAAGACAGCCTGAATTACAATATTGCCAAAACTAATATTTCCAAATACTCAATAAAGTATTTAATTGCTCACTGAAGCATAAAAATATTGATGAGATATTTAAGGACATACAGTGAAGGGAACCTGTTCTTTCGTGAATTGTCTATTATTAATCTAAATATGAACATTTCTAAGCCTTTTCAGGACTCTGATTTTTGCTGATACCAGACAGAACAAGTACCAATTCTTGTCAAGTCTGGATTTTGCACCTTTTCACAAAAGTGTCCTTTGCTCACTCGAGCTTAAAATATAGCGTCATCTTTAGAAGTCATGTAATAGAAGAGACCCTAAGTAATCCACAGGTATGAAATTTTGCTTCAAATATTTTTAAATATTTATTTGGGTAATCTTTAACTGACTGTTAACTTTTTTTTCTGGGACGCACTGTAGGTGGTATATCATAACATATTTCATAAGGAAATTTTCACTTTTCTCGATATATACCAGTCTGATGCTGATGTTCAGCTATTTTAATTATTTACTTCATTTATAATTTTGATTTCGAATGTTTAATTTCTCTGACTAATTTCTTTTTCTTATTCATTTTCGTCGTCAACCACTTTTTCTCATCTGTCCTTAGGTTCTGATCCCGCAGGACCGTTTTTCCGTGAAGACGAGCCCGAATGTCGACTTGATCCGACTGACGCCCTCTTCGTTGATGTCATTCATAGTGATGGTAACGACAACGTCGGCCTCGGAACATCACTCCCGGTACGATGAATAAAATTACAATTAAATTGAATGTCCGTTTTGTTTGTTGTGTTTTTGTAATTACGAATTTCGTTAAACAATAGGCTGGGTCTAAGTCATGTTGAACAAAGGAAAAACTTAGACTTATAGTCTAGCTTCCTTTGTTATACCGAGGAGTTATAACTCCTTGGTTATACTTTAGACCCAGCTTTAACCAAGGGTTGTGATTAAATTCTAATGGAATATAAGGGTAAAAATTTATTATGGAATATATCTTATCAGAGGCGAATCCAGGATTATCAAAATGATTTAGAGGTATGATGAGCCCCCCCCCCCCCCCCCCCGACATGATCCCCCGGAATATGATATATATACAAGTCTCGTCATCCCTCTCATACTTGCTTAGCAGGCCCCGGGGCGATGGGGGGGGGGGGGGGGGGGGGGGGGGGGGGGGGGGGGGGTGGGGGGGGGGGGAGGGGGGGGGGGGGGGGGGGGAGTGTGAGCAGTTGTTTTCTCCGATATTGTTTGTTTCTCGAAGTCAAGCAAAATGTTAACGATAGAGGAGGGGTAGGAAGAGAGGTTAACCCATACAAAAGTATGAAATCATGTACTAAAATTATTCTGAAAATTTAGGAGGATATTAGATAATAATGACAACGGTGATTCAGGGAGTCTCTAGAGGGAAGTTGGGTGGAAGTGTGCCGTTGGGCCGGTATGGGGGTTGACTACATTATTTTTTTTTCTTTTAGGTAGTTTATCTAAATCTAAGAAGGAAAATTTGAAATTTGATGAAAACTCTTTGGTCTGACACCTCCTTATCCAACATGAAGAGGTTGAAGGCATAATTATTTCCCCAAATCTATCGTTGATAGTGTAGCTTTAAACAAAGTTTATTGTAATACAAGCAAATCTTAATATAACCTCAAAAATACAGATGGGTCATCAAGACTTCTACCCGAACGGCGGTCGTCGCCAGCCCGCTTGTGACTACGGCAGTGACATCGCTGGATGCAGCCACGCCTACTCCTCCCGTTATTTCGCCGAGAGCCTGCGTTCCACCACCTGTAAATTCAAGGCTTACCCCTGCCCAAGCTGGACAGCTTACATGAGCGGGTTATGCCGGACGTGTGGGGTCCAGGGGTGTTCAGAGATGGGGTATTATGCCATAGACTACAAAGAGTTAGAGGGTCTCTTCTTCTTGGACACGAACCCCGAATCCCCCTATTGCATACCTGAGCCCTGAGGACCCACCTCTACCACTCCCCCCCCCCCCCCCCCCCTCTCTCTCTCTCCCTCTCTCCCCTCTCTCTCAATCTCTCTCCTCTGTCTTACTCCCTTTTCACCCCTCCCTTTTCCTGCCCTCTCTCTCCCTTCTTCTCAGACACAGACACACTCACTTTCTTTCACTCTCCTCCTTCCTCCATCCTCCTTCTCTTCATTCTCTTTTGTTTCTACACCGTCTTGCACTTTCACTTTAGTTTTTCTTGTGCGTTGAGGCAATTGTCCTTCTACCTCAACTCGGTTATCAATTCTCTCTTATCAATAGTTCGCTTCTCGTAATGATGCTTTATGAATTTAATATTATTGAACGACCCAGTCGTGATTAAGTTATATAAGTTTCTGGACAAGTAATATACAAGCTTTGCTTCTAAACATGTCCAACTGTTTTCAACATCACTTAGGTCAATATTTGTGCTTCATAATTATACTTTACTACTTGATATTTGATTATGTGCCCATATCTATGGAAAAACATCATTGTTATATTATTGTTGTTATTGTATTTATTTTATGTTATGCACTGCAATATTATGTTAATATGATTGAAAACAGTCAATAAGTCTGAATCTGAAATCTAAATCTGAATCTGAGCTTGAGATTCTATGTCGATTTGGTTGGCAAACATCAGCTACTCAGCTTCCTTGATCCAAATTGTGTGACGATTTTCACTTTGGACCAAACTTACTCAAAGTTGCAATTTGTGCGTGCAAAAGAAATTTTGGTATTACCACTTTCAATTGTTTTAATTCAGTCATGCTTGAATTATGAATAATAAGTAGAGCATCAAATGATAGAAGAGAATCAGAGCTATTCATAATGTATATTTTATCAAGGAAATTATGATAGAAACTTTCTGTCATGAAATCCGGTTTCCTTTCTTCTGGGACACACTGTACATGTATTTATCTTTTGTGGATTCACCACTATTTTATACCACGATGCTCAAGGTTACATCAAGTCAGGCGATCTATCAGAGTTCATACAGTCTATCTGTACTGTAAGTATAAAGTGTTGCTTCTTTAAGCTAATTGTACAGGTATACATGAATAGAATCGAAATGTTATAATTATTTAGAAACTATGCAAGTTGTGTGTATACCTGCAAACTCTATTAGGCCTTCCACATTACGTGAAACTGGTAGAACTCAACTGTAAACAAATTTACTATCAAATGTCAAGAAATTAAGTAGGCATAGGCCTACAAGTATGAAATCTTTGTATATTAATGCATTATGATTGTAATCTTGTATAAATCCATATGTGTCTCTGCTTTTATTCACCTCACTTTTTAAATGGTCAGTTACCCTAAAAATTTAAAGTTTCAAAGTTTTATTGATTTCCACAAACATATTTATCTTTTACAATTTTTTTTTATACAGTATATAATTATGAAAATTAAGAACAGGATCAAACATAACAATTACAACATAATAATTATAATTGAAATATAGATATAACCGATCATAATTCAATGGACTTGGTTATGATTTACACTGATAAAGCGATAAAGCGATTCAAAAACAAATCGTAGTGACTCTATACACTGTTTCTGTATTTCACGTACTTTAGGTATATGATCGAAGCTAAGTAGCCAGTAGCTAACTTGAAGGTAATGCATGACACGGCCATTAATCTTTTTCTTCTTATCTTATTAGAACAGCTGTGTCGTTATATATTTTACACACTATACCCGCTAAAACAAAAACTCCTGCATCAGCCCTTGAATGATATTTAAATTAATCTTATATCCCTTAAATCTACAATTCAGTGTCATTTATTTTCTTTAATCAGAAGGTGAGGCAGACAACAGGGTGTCTGATATTTCGTTTTCGTTGTGTCATTCGAGTTTTTTTTTTAATTTGACAAAGACGTTCGTTACGGTATGGAGTCTCTGTATACGATATTGATTTTGCTCGGTACAGTTTTAAGACAAGGTAAGAAATTCTGTGATACGGTAAAGTTATAGTAGCAAACTTGTGTTAATTTCAGTGTTGGACGTGTATCATTTGTTGATGTTTGTAGAGAAATTCTAGCTGAAATGTAGCTAAAGTCTGTGTGGTTGAACCATGCAGATATTTTTGTAGATAATGTTGACTAGACTGCAGTTGTGAATATATTTGCTATTGCGAGCAGGAAAATGATGCCTCCCAATGTTGTGCAAGATATACATACAATATATGAGAAAACACAGTTCGTGTCCATTTTTTAATCTGCTTGTTATTTAGGTGGAGATGGGAGTGAGGTTGTTGTGTGTTTTCCAAGAATAAAAGTACACTATCATGGGTATACTCAAAGTTCGCAAGAGGGCTTGTCACCTCTTGCTCAAATTCAAAATGACACTTTTTATGCTGACAACCAGATTATGGTCTAATAAGGTAGAAATCACCAAAAAGGGTGATCGTTGCCCGAATTTCGGCAGTTTCAAAATTCCGAGGTGGGGCTGCAGCCGCCCTCTCCCACCCCCCCCCCCCCCCCCACGCACACCGCTCCTGCCCTGTATGCCTACGTTGATGTGTGTACTCTGAAGTGTACCGTGGACAAATACAATTGTCACATAAATAAGATCATTCTACTTCAAAATAATGCTAATATTGCCAAAACAGCTATAGAATACATAATCAGATAATCTGAATTAGAAATGAAATAACTGATTACATCCACATCATTCATAACGATTTTTCTTTCAAAATTCATCAGCACTATACTCACCTAAAATTTAAGCTAACAGTTGATTATCGATTCTTCTGAATCAACAAACAAAGGTAAGTAAACCCCAATATAATCATAACCAAAGGAAATTTTTAAAAATATGTCAACTGTGTAAAAGCAAAAATGATAAATGTACCTTCCACACCTTAGTCCATTCCGAAGAGGTTTGCTTTGACGATGTCGGCTGCTTTACCAATGATGGCTGTCATGCGTTCGGCTTCCCACCTCGATCACCAGCCCTCATCAACACCCGATTCTTTCTCTACACAAGGCGTAACCAATTCGAACCTCAGGAGCTAAGACGAGGCGACATCGATGGCCTTCGAGCATCGAACTACGACCCGACTAGGAAGACGAAGATATCGGTTCATGGCTACACGGCTAACGCGTTCAGGGTACTCGAACAGGACCAAAAAGATGCTCTCCTTGAAACAGTAAGTTGATATACTGGGAATCTTATTTCGATATCGCATTATGACTATGTAAGCCATAATAAATGAATATTTTACTGCTGTCGTTATTTTCTATGATATCATTATAATAGAATTTTGAGCATATCAAATACGATATTTCCTTTAATTTTGATAACTTATAACACTACCCACTCCCGTACAAAATCAACTGCATTATTCTTGAAGCAAAAAACAAACAATCAATCAAAAATACATCGTGATTAAATCAATCTAGGGTGGATCCAGGACTTTGTATAAGGGGGCACCATTCTGAAAAACTACACAGTTGACATGATTGAGTGACCGTTTTGTGCACGTAAGATATGCCATTTGGTTTTTAAATGGGGCACGGCCAGCATGTGCCCCCATAAATCTGCCACTGAATGTAATGAATGTTCCCTTTTTTACATTGTGTGAAAAAACGTATTTTCCTAAGAGTATGTCTTTTATCTTACTCCAGTACGATGTGAATGTGATCCTCGTTGACTGGAGCGAGGGTGCTCAGGGCTCTTACAGAGAATGTCATCAGAACACCAGGGTAGTCGGCCGAGAGATCGGGTTACTAGCCCGTTTCCTCAACCTCGAGACAGGGATGTACTACAGTGATCTCCATCTGATTGGTATGAGTCTTGGTGCTCATGTGATGGGGTATGCCGGAGAATACCTGCCCGGTATAGCACGAATCACAGGTAAATCACATCCCCATTGTTTTGATGCGTCTTACATGAAACATCTTGCAGGAAACGTCTTATATAAAACGCTGTGCAAATTAAACGCAAGTCCTAAATACGAGGTTTTGATTGGTTGAAAGTTTAGTCGCATTTGATTTTTTTTTGTTAGTTGTAGTCTGCATGGGAGCCTGTCCCAAAATAGTCTCCCTATCAAGCCCCTAAGATTTGACCCCTCAAAGTTAATTAGACTATCTAAGTTATAGACACAAAAGTTATTAGTCTTACCACAGCCGTCAAATATAGTCCCATCGAGCCAGAGCCCTCGGAACAGACCCCAAAGGGATGGGGTAGTCAGATGCCCTTAGCATGCCTAGTAATTGTATTCAATTTACTACTAGCTCGATCTTTCTTGTACTTCTTTCTATTTACGTCTACCTCTGCATATCCAGACATTTTTCATTTTCTATAAAGGCATACTTTATCCGTCCCAGTCTTGTTCCGATCTTTTTCCCCTCCATTTAAATCTTTATCCTTAAACCTTTCTTTTTTGGTCTCTATACACAAATAGGTTTGGATCCTGCAGGTCCATACTTCCGTGACGAGGGTTTTGATTACCGTGATAACGGACCCGAGTGTCGTCTTGATCCTACCGATGCTCTCTTCGTTGACGTCATGCATACAGATGCCAATGATGGCACAGGACTAGGACAGATGATGCAGGTATATAACCAGGATCGATCAAGGATTCTATGGAAGGGTACGATCCCGAAAACTTAAGGGCAAATTAAGGGGGATATTAAGGGGGATTTGTTTTTCAGGGGCCGCAGAGCGTTTTTGAAAGTGGGGGCTGATTTGATTTCACTCGTTAATGACAATTTTCGAACCTTTTCCTATTATTCACAATAGAAGTGTTCCAAGAACATAAAAACGATCACATTTAGGGGTGGTAAGATAAATGACAATGGGCTAAAGAGGGTCTTATACATTTTTATTTTTCTGATCGATTAGATAATGATATCAACGATAACTTATCAATTGAATCGAATGATTCAATAATCTAATGATAACTTTTCCTTATGTTATTTGTTGATTCTTACACAGCTAGGTCACCAGGATTTCTACCCCAACGGAGGCCGTCGTCAGCCGGGATGTAGAGACGTCGATTTCTGGTCAGGCTGCAGCCATCTCCGAGCTCTGACGTTATTTGCTAACACTGTGCGGTCTCTCTCCTGCGAGTTTACCGCGGTACCGTGCGAAAGTTGGGCGCAGTATCAGGCAGGAACCTGCGGTGAATGCGGAGCAGGCGGTTGTGCTATCATGGGTTACCGCGCCGACATGAATACTGCGGTTACAGGAAAGTTTTACTTGGTAACCAACGCAGAAACGCCTTATTGTCTTGATTAGAGTATTTACAGGGCGTCAACAGACCTTATGTATCGTCTAGATTCAGAGAAATTATTTGGATTTTTGCCATATTCACCCCTCTTCATGCAGTTAAATTTCATGAGTGTGTATATCCTGCATCCCACCTTATTTGAGGGGAGTGTCGGCTTTTACTGATTGTCGATAGCGATTCAAATTTGCCATCATGACGACAAAATTTTACTGATACCACCTTTAGCGACTGAGTGTGGTGAAGATTCTAAATGAAACATCAATCAGCTAGATGCGTTATAATATATTACCGTAGAGTCAGATGCCGGGTATAATATATACCACCATCAAAGTCTAAAGGAAATAAAGAGTGAGAGGGAGATAAGGTGGGAGACAGAGACAGAGACAGAGACAGACAGGCAGAGACAGACAGACAGGGGGGGGGGGAGAAAACTGAAAAGAAGAAATTCCCCGATGAGTTCGCTATATCGCCCATACTTAAAGAATTACAACCAATTGCCCTTCAAGAGTCACCATAAGCATTCTGTTGTTGGTAAAATCAGAGCATTCAGATTTTCAGATTCAGATTTCAGATTTTATTGACTGTTTTCAATCATATTAACATAATACTGCAGTGCGTATAACATAAAATAAATACAATAACAACAATAATATAACAATGATGTTTTCCATAGATATAGGCACATAATTAAATATCAATAAGTAAAGTAAATGATGCAAAAATATTGACCTAAGTGATGATGAAAAAAACAGTTGGAAATGTTTAGAAGCAAAGCTTGTATATTACATGTCCAGAAACTTATATAACCTAATCACGATTGGGTCGTTCAATAATATTAAATTCATAAAACATCATTACGAGAAGCGAATTATTGATAAGAGAGAATTGATAAGTGAGTTAAGGTAGAGGGACAATTGCCTCAACCCACCAGAAAAACTAAGGTGTGAACATGGTGAAAGTAAAGTGAAAGTGCAAGACGGTGTAGAAACAAAAGAGAATGAAGTGAAGAGGATGGAGAAAGGAGGAGAGTGAAAGAAAGTGAATGTGAGCATGCTTGGAAGTAGGGTCTTTGTGAAAAACTAGTGAGATACCATGTATGCATTTGTGTATTTGCTTAGTTTTGTGTATGTACAAGAAAATGTGCAGTTGGATTAGGCATTATATTGATACAAATAAAATACACAATTATGTACATTACGTCATGCTTGATGTTATGTACCATAAGTTGTGTGTAGTTGACGGAGAGTAGATATACAAAGCACAAATGAGTGTGAACAAAGGAAGAAGATGATAGACAAGACGGAAGTGAAAAGGAAAATCAAAAGACAATTGGGATAAGGAGAAAAGGGAAACATAGACGAGAGATGTATAGAAGATGAACATAGGTGCAACTTCGCCTGGGAGGGGGGGGGGGCTGACCTCTCTTGTCTAAATATCATCTTTCTCCTGTTTAAACTCTTTCTTTTTTTCAGTGAAAAAAATAAATTCAAAAATAATAAAAATAACTAAATAGAACACCCTATCACCGAATATTAGGTGACTGTCACCCGAACATCGATAATTTCAAAACTCTCAGGGTGCTGCAGCCCCTCGCCCCCTCCCCCCCCCCCCCCATCCGCGCCTCATACACCTATGGAGATTGATAGAGAGTGGTGGAATAAGGATCGAGACAGGGAGGGATGGATGGATAGAAGAGAGAGAGTGAGAGAGAAAAAGAGAGAGAGAGAGAGAGGGGCAGAAAGGAAGAGAAAAATACAAGGAAACTCGAAGAGGCAGAATTGTCAAAAATTGATAGAGGCTCCAAGAATAGATTCGTAGTCACCACTTTTTGCTCCAACTGTGAAAAAAAAAAATCCGTCGAGCCGGATTCGAACCAGCGACCTAAGGATGTCAGTGAATATGAACCTCTACAGTCCTCCGCTCTACCAACTGAGCTATCGACGGGAAGCTGTTAAATATTTAGAATAATTGATACAAAATATTAATAGATTATACGATAGAGATAAATGTTTGTTTAGACAGTACAACAAACAAAAATATGTTCTAAAAGTCGTAAAAATTGTTGACGTAGTACACTGAAATCTGAGAAGTTATTACAATTCATATGCATCTAGGAAAAACGGATAAAGTTTTGTCAATATTTGCAACAAAAAACAACAACAAAACAACAAACACAACAGAAAATAGGGCATGTCCGTCGAGCCGGATTCGAACCAGCGACCTAAGGATGTCAGTGTATTGACCTCTATATAGTCCTCCGCTCTGAGCTATCGACGGAAAGCTGGCCTACAGAGGTTCGTTCATTTTAAAATTAAATGAATAAATTTATGATGGAACAGACATTCCACATACATGTATAGGATGTTACTTCAATGTGTGAGAAGTCCCCCCCCCCCTCCCCCCCCCCCCCCCCCCCATTTTGCGTTTGTGTGCTTCAGTCAAGATAAACGAGCTTATAGCGGAAGTGTCAACATATCAAAAAATATAACAAACTGTATACTTACCTAAACGTAATCCATCGTGAGAACATGACCACAGGCAAGCCACACGCAAGGTCAAAGAATGAGGGTTTACATGAATGTGTCTACATAACCTAAGGGCACATATTTTTGCGAGAGGGCTAATGCCTTTGCACGAATATCAAGTTTCCCATTTCTAAATTTTTGCAAGCTATCGAATCAAGTGAGCACGGTTTTTGACAATTTTTTTTAATGAAAATGAACATAAATTACATATTCGGGCACCTCGCTCCTCGCTGCACAAATACAAAGCTATTTTGACATCATGCTGCCCGAAATTGAGGTGGTGGTTTCCCCGCATATTGAGCGGAACTTTAAAAGTCCGGCCACCCCCCCCCCCCCCTCCCCCGCCCACCGCCTCGAACGCCTATGTGCCCATTACTGTAATGTCATCATTTCAATTCCTTGAAGTGAAGAGTAAATAGGAAGTGTCAATATAATTTTTAAAAATGTTAGTTACAGCGTAATTCTGTAAAAGTTTTTTTTTTAATTAAAAGATGCAGGTTTGCAAATAAGAAAACATACCAAAAGAAAGGAACAACGAGTCCGTCGAGCTGGAGTCGAACCAGCGACTTATAAGATTACCAGCTGAGCTTTCGACGGGAAGCTTGCCGTCACAGTTTCGTTCATGATGATAAGGATAAATAAGTCTATGATGGAACAAACATTCCGCAAACATGTATGGATATTAGTTTAATGTGTGAGAATTTCCCCCTTTTTTGTTTGTGATAAGCGAGCTTAAAGCGGAGGTGCAACATAATAATCAGAAAATAAAACAAACTGTATACCAACCTAGACATAATCTATCGTGAGAACATAAAAATATAATTTGTAACAGAGGCAGAGGCCGCGCCAATCAACAAAGCTACATGCAGGGTGAGGAAATAATGGCAGAGGATTTTCATGAATTTGTCTGAACATGTGTCCATCGTTTTAATGCCATTTTTAAATCCGTTGAGTTTAAAATGTCACAGTAATAATTAAGAACAAATATACGGTAGTTTGATGATATTCACTTTTTTACATAGTCAACTTTAAAAGAGTCAAGGTTTGCAAAAAAAAAACAACAACAATGAAAACAAATAAAAGATCAACGCGTCCGTCGAGCCGGATTCGAACCAGCGACCTAAGGATGTCAGTACTTTTAAACCTCTACAGTCCTCCGCTCTACCAACTGAGCTATCGACGGAAAGCTTGCCGTTATGGGCTCATGGTGAGAAGATAATCGTCCATAATCATATGGACGGATATTGAAACAAGACAGAACACTTATGATCCAAGTATTGGATTATTTTGAAATGAATACAAGAGTGAAAATGAGTATCGTACACTGCAAATGGTTTCTTTATTATACATGTATCTTATTTGGTGAAAATTATTACTCAATTAATGGAACATAATATTTTGAAGGTAAATTAAAGATTATAGGCGTATGATGGAACACTATTTCTACCTACCTGTACAGGATGTTAGTTAAACGTTTGAGAAGTTTTCCCCCTTTTTTGTTTGTGTGCTTAAGTCAAGATAATCAAGCTTATATAGCGGAGGTGTCAACACGCTGTATACTTACCTATAAATATAATTATGTTGAGAGCCAGAAGGGCTTTAACTCTGTGTTGAAGTATTTGACTTAACGCCCTTCTGGCTCCAAACAGACAATATTATCTATCGTGACAACATACAATTTACGACATAGACGCCAAATCGCTATATGGTGAGAGAATAATGATACTGGGGTTCACAGGTATGTGTCTGCATAACTTACAGACACATTTTTGCAAGGGGGGGGGGGGGCTGATGCCTTTTGCCCAAAGATCAAGTTTCCAGATTCTTTTTTTTTTAATGCGAACGAGCGAAGCGAAATTTTTGACATTTTTTAAAATGAAAATGTACAAAGTATAAATGCTGCCCGAATATAAGGTAGTGATTGCCCGAATATCGGAACTTTAAAAATCCACCCCACCCCACCGCCACCTCGTACGCTTATTGTGTGTCTGTGAACATGACGGTGTCTAACATGGTAAATATTTATCAGTAACATCATTTTAATTGAAGAGTTGATAGAAAATGTCACAATAATAACAAAAGTTACAGCGTAATCATATCAACAACAACAAACTTTCAAAATTGAAAGTTTGCACACAAACACACAAACACACACACATGAACAAAAAACAAAACAAACACAAAAAACAACGATCAAAAAGAACAACGCGTCCGTCGAGCCGGATTCGAACCAGCGACCTAAGGATGTCAGTGCATTGAACCTCTACAGTCCTCCGCTCTACCAACTGAGCTATCGACGGAAAGCTGATAAGAAGTGACTTAAAATGAATTATTTGCTAACGGATGTAAGTAAAGGAAAGGCAATAATTGAGGTTATAGATCTAAATGATATATACCATGTCGGCCTATTCATGATGGGAAAAGATTATGTAAAAAGGAAAGGAGTAGACAGGGCAATATAATAGCCTTTTCAACAATGCCAATCTTGAAATAAGCATAATCTTTGATCATTCAATGTTTTTTTTTTCAGAACTATTGTCACCTCCTAGTGGCGTATCCAAAAAATAATATACAGGGGATGGAATGTACAGCCCCGGAGACCAACTACAATATCCTTGGCACTCAAATGGAGGAGGGTTCGCGGAATCGTATTTATGCTGGATATGCCAATTACGACATATAACGGTATAAAGCTAATACTAAAGTATAATATTTGAAGTTTATAACCATTTATGACAGATCGTACGTTCCCACACATTCAGTTTCGGCTTAAATGTTTGAGAAGATTTATGATGTCGTAAATGTGTTTATCAGTGTGGTGTGAACACTTTACAAGAGAATAAACTGCGTATTATTACCCCAAAGATAATCTTTTGTGAAAATATAGATACACAGACTAACAGAGGCGATAAGCCGCTATGCCCAAAGGGTGAGAGAAAAATATTAGGGGCGGATCCAGGATTTTTTTTAATTTTTTTTTTTCAGAAAGGGGAGGCACAAATCTCAGATAATTTTCCGACAAACAAGAAAAGGGTCATCACATATTTGGGGTATCTTTGTCTTTCAAAATTCCCTGACAAGGGGAGAAAAACAAGGTCTGAATTTATAGGGGGTCACAATTTACAAAAAGAGGGGCAAATGTACACTTTGGTTTCAAAAGGGGGACAGGGGCCGAAATTTTCCCCCTTAAGTCCGCCACTGAGAGAAAAAGGAAGTTAGTGTGGGAAAGGTAAAAAAGAGAGAGAGGGGGGGGGGGGGGGGGAGGGGGGGAGAGTGTTAATCAAAGCCTATACGAAGTATGAAATCGTTCATCTTTTCTAGTAGACAACCAATAATAATAATAAATAAGGTTTCTATAGCGCCATTATCCACTTTGATTAAATGCTCAAGGCGCTTTGCAACATAAAGAAAATTATACAAACATAACAAGAGAATGAATAACAAGAAAAAACTGCACTGAGAGTTCCGAGTTAGCCAAAATGAACGAGTGTAAAAAAAAAACAACAACAACAACAAAAAACATTGTTTGTTATTACGTAGGTCTATATTTGACAAACACATATAACAAAAATGTTTTGATTGTTAACAGAATGATATATTTTTGCAAAAATATTCACATAAGATAAGTTTATGCCACACTCCCTTACGGACAGGACAGATGGATATTAGCCTGAACATCAAGAGGGAGCGAGATCCCCTAGATCCGGCCAGTAAAATGAAACAAAACGACAAAAAGAACAACGCGTCCGTCGAGCCGGATTCGAACCAGCGACCTAAGGATGTCAGTGCTTTAACCTCTACAGTCCTCCGCTCTACCAACTGAGCTATCGACGGGGAGCTGCTATGATTTCTAAGTCATAACACAGTATTAATTGTCTGGTTGTCGGGTTGTATTTTAGAGTCCCTACGAAATATATTATATAAACGAGGTTCATTATCAAGTTTTATACGCCAACATCGTTGAGCAGGGGCACTTATTTCCCCCAGATTCGTTTTTCCGAGTGTTCGTTATTCTGAAGGTTCATAATTCCGAAACTTCAGAAATTATGAACCTTCCCCCCCCCCCAAAAAAAAAATAATTAAATAAAAATAAAAATAAAAATAAAAATAAATGAAAATAAAAAAACGACGTATAACCGTTGAGGATGAAGATTCTTTCAGATGTATCATTTTCAACTTATTCCGAATGTTATTCAACATTTAGTGCGAGGTATGAGAATACGAGAAGTATTTCAGCTGAGAGGAAAATCTTATCTTACCGCTTTCACTTCTTGTTATATTCATCTACATAATCACCTTCTCTTTCTATATCTTCTCTTTATTTCATATTGTCTAAGACTCCAAGTTAATGAAAATTCCTTCCTAAATTTATCGTTTTCTCCATTTCCTTAACTTTTTACGTTTTTATTCATCATTATTTTTTATCACGCTTTAGTTCATTTAGTTTAGTGGCTTACAGAAATTTATGTTCTATCATTGATATTAGCTGATCGTCAAATATATATATATATATATATATATATATATATATATATATATATATATATGTATATCAATGCTAATATCAATGATAAAACATAAATTTATACATATATATATATATGTATATGATAATTAAAATTTCAAGGTATTTATCTATTTATAAATAAAAAAGAGGTTATAAGGCAAAACCTTTCCATAAATTTGGTGGAAAGCAACATGGCTAAGTAAAACAAAAAGAGAAATATTTTTAAACGTTATTTTAGAAATGATATGACCATGAAGCTCGTTTGCCAATTAAGAAGATATGGGAAAAAAACTCTTCTATATGTCAACAATAATGACCAGCCCTGGGACTTTCCACTTACATATTCAAAATTAATGAGCCCACATAGCAATTAAACATGATGGTATATATATTAAAAGAAATCTTATGACAAGGAGGTAGGGGAGTATGGGGGGGGGGGGCTAAGCTTTTTCTTTAAAACCTTGAATTTATCTCAATAATGTTTGATTAATCCTTTGAGATAGGGTCTATTGATTCGAAATCTAGTTCTGGAATTACGGGGTGCTAAGAAAACAAATAATAAGAAAGATTAGGTAAACGCCCATAAAGCTTAACCCCCTTCCATTTAATGACTGGCTGATCACATGCTTTTTAAGCCTTCTGTGTCATCGTGTCACGCTTCGCTGGGTATTTAGTGTGATTTTCCAGTGTTCAGATCCCGCAGACGAAAAGTGGACTTCAGGTCCCGTGCACATGCAAAATGTAATCCTTTGTAAGTTCTTTCGTGCATAATCCTACCCTTGAAATACAAGTGTTCCTTTCTTTACAGTGATGTTTCTTTAAACTAACAACGGCCTTTCTAAAATCCAGAGCCTATATATTAGATAATAATACACATTCTATCATAGGACATACTAGATACTAACCTGTAATATGTTCCTTAATATTTTTTCCCATTTAAAGTCTCTTTAACTGAGTGTCTATAAGCACCTATATACATGAACTTTTATACAGTCTTTATTCATAATTTGCTAATTTGATCAGAATGCAGAGTGAGTTTTTTTTTTTATCTCATCAAAACAATCTAAGGACTATTCACAGTCAGGTACTACCACTACATCACACGATTCATAAATCCTCCTCCCCCCCCCCCCCCCCCCCCCCGGAGAAAAGAGCTCTATATAATGTTCGGAATAATATAAATATACAGATTGTTGGTATTCATCCCGGTATTCATTCGCAGATTTAAGGGGTAGCAAAATATGTTCACTGAAATGCAATAAACGGAATAGTTCCGTGCCTCAAGACAATGTAGGACCGTGGAACTAGTAAATAATGATGAGATTTCCAAGGTTGATGTGAAATGGGTCGGATTCCTAGACATATAAGGATTATCCTCTGAAAAGTTTACATAGCATGATGTCCGCGAAACCAATGAACAGAGCTTTACAATTTGTATCACGGTTGGGACAATAGCATCAACTTGGAGGTGACAATGCTCCCCTTATGTAGGGGGAAACTCCTGCCCCGCAAAAGATCTTGAAGGCATTCCTTCTTAGTTCTTTGTCGGGTTAATAACCTAATCGTACATCTGCTAAAACTCGTAGAATATTTTACAGGTTGCAACTCAACGGGTTCCCTTGTAGAAAGTGGTTTTCTTCATGTCATGCGTGTATATACTTTGTAGTTTATTAGCTTTAGGTGATAACAGGTCGTTTAACAGTTTACGTACTTCCGTTCGTCAACTTGAGTTTATGTGCTATTGTACGAATCGGAAATGCTTTTGGAAGATTTTATCTCCTCACAGTCCTCGTCGGCGGCTCACACCATAGATCAGATTCCTCAACACTTCTTGCCTACTTCATACGGCTTGGCGCCTCTGCCTCCCACGAATAACAACAGTATGGAGGCAGGACCACCTCCAGTTACTCGATTAGTCCCGGACAACCTAGCAGCCGCTGCGAGGTTGCCAACAAACTCTACATCTCGCATTGAAGCTGTCAAGTCCTTGCTCTGTTCCGAGTCCGATTCCGAGTTCGGCGCTCTTTCGGGTGATAGCGGGAAGCTCGCGAAGAACCCCAGCCTTCCCCAGCCGAAATCCGCGGCACACATCTCCAGTGCAGCATCCTTTTCCGCGGTTCCCATTCCGCTTCCCCGCATGAGTTCTAGTGCCATCTCGACGGCGCTTGGTGACTACCGCACTCCGCATCATCCTTACCACATCCCACTCATGATCAAGATCCCAACCAAGGTCAGGCTACCTCCTCAGAAGGATGGAAAGAGGATCAACCAACACACCTACAAGGCTCATGCTCCAGGAGATGGGCTGCTGAAGATTGACAAGAAACTAGAGATGGCCGAGGCGGTACCTGGAGTTCCTCTCGTATCGACCGACCGACCCTATCAAACCACCATCATGATGACAGACCATGGAATCCTTAACATCATTAGCACCAATGAACCAGGATCTAAAGTTCCTGTAAGTACATTGCCGAAAATTATTTCTTTGAAAATGCTTATGTTCGTAATAAAACAAATAAATATTAATTTATATGATTTTTGAAAATAAAATCACCTATAACTGTAAAAAAAAAAAAAAAAACATAATCAGTACGTAGCAGTAGGGAGGTTGGTTTTTGCTAGAGTGTAGAAAAAAGGGGGGTGCATACTTCCGAAATGAACATTTTGCTAGAGAGAATGAAGGGGAAAAGATGAGAAAAATGAGGATGAAAGAAAGGGGGAAAGCTGGAGAGAGAGAGAGAGAGAAAGAGAGAAAGCGAGCAAGAAAGAGAAGGAGAGGCCAGGAAAAGAATGAGAGGTGGGAGATCGAGAGAAAGGGAGAGAGAGTGATTTTTAGAGAGAAAGAAAGAAAATGGAGGCTAAAATTTTTAAGAAGGATACAAAAGAGGGCAAACTATTTGACATAGACGCGATTTCCGCAACAAAAGAAAAAAAAGGAAAACGATAAAAAGATTTACAGGAACCCAACCAAGGGTAGGTTAAATTCGAACTCTCATCTAACGCTTAAGTCCAAAACGATAACTATAATGAAACAAAGCTCTTCCCCCAGTTCAGTAGGTAAATACGAGGCCCAAAATCCCCCGACAACGTCCGATTAATGACATCAATAATAATGAAAATAAGAGGTCAGGTTAAGGGTGCCTTGCTCCCCGTTATGGATGTACATTGTTGTTATTGAATCTTGCTTTAATTGAAGGTGCACGTTAATTGCCAAGAAATATAATACTTTCTCATGCAGACTCCACCAGCTTCGTATCTAAGCGTCAACTCGAACTCCACATCGTCTTCGTCAGTCGCCCTAAGCCTGGCATCGACATCGCCATCTGACGATCAAACTCAGACGGCAATGGCAATGACATCGCTCTCCTTGACGCAGTCGACATCGACCAATGGTGCAAAACCAAAAAGATCAAGATCCGGAGGTAACCATGTATACCGTAGTCCAGGGGCGGCGCCAGGGTATTTAAATAGGAGGGGGGGGGGGCAAAATGACGCGTATAGCAACGTCGCACGTCGAAGGTCTTAAAATAACAAATAGGACTATAAAAGTTATGTCATAATTGCATGGCCTAGCCTTCTCTTCTCCATTTCCCCTTCTCTTTCTCCTTCCCCCCCCCCCCCTTCTTCCTCTTTTTTTTTTTTTTTTTTTTTGCTCGCTTGAAAAATGATAGGTATTATGAAATTACCCATTCTCGGGTAAACCGTCTTCTTTTATCATGGTTATCATGCAGGCAGTGAGATGGTTTCTTATAGCCTGCCTACTGGCTATACAATGACCTACTTCTACTAAAACACTAAACATTTATTTTATTTTTAAAAATGCTGAACGTGATTTGTTTTCATCAGATCATGCAACACTCTTAAAATGTTGGGTAAATTTAGTTGGGTAACTGCTGGTTGGTTAAAAATATTCCCAATTCTGGGCTATTATTAACCAACTGGACACTCGAGTGGTGTAACCAACATTGGTCAATACTTTTTACCTAAATATTGGGCATATATTTACCAACAGTATTTGGTAATTATGGGTTGGGTACTTGTTGCCCTGTAGTTGTGTAATTTTGTCACATTTCCTTTGCCAGTTGGGTAAATTTTGTTGGGTAACTGATGGTTGGTTAGAAATTCACTTTTGCCCAACTTGTGGTTAATATTTTAACCCAATATTGGGGAAAACACTTATATGAATATTCATGAATTTTTAGTAGCGTATGGTTTGGGGTGGCCCGATTTACTAACTGTCACCGAATGCATAAAAAAAATATAAGGGGTATATAAGAGCTTGCACTAGTTTGCACTAACTGGATAGGATAGGACTAGGATAGGATAGGTTAAGATATAGGATAGGTTAAGATATAGGATAGAATAGCTTAAAATAGGATAGGTTAGGATTGATTAGGTTAAGACCCAGAAGAACGTAACAAGCAGATTTTTTTTTTTTTTACCTAGGTTGGAGGAAAAAGGAAACAATAAATTGGGCAGCTGAATTTGGCCAACCACATGATATTTGTTACCAAACAGCTGAACAAATATTGGGTAAGATTGGTTGGGCAATAATTACCCAACTGAGAATATAACCAACAGTTGGGCAATTGTAGAGTAGGGTAAAATCTAATGGGTCACCAACTGATGGGCAATTTAATTTGCCCAACAACATAGTAAATGGATTGCCCAACATCAGTTGGGCAAATTTTAACCAAAAGTTGTGTGGACAGTATGTTGCCCAATGTTGGTTAAAAATTGGGCATTTTTTTTCCCCAACTTTTTTAAGAGTGTGTCCAAACCACGTTATTTCAATCAACCAGGTATAAACGGTTGCGTGACGACGCGCCCACGTCGCGACGTGGGGCCAGCCATCATGGGGAACTGGCGTGATTGGGATGCACCAAAAGTATTAGGAGGATGAAACGAAAGTCCTTTTAGCGTTTGGACATGATGAAAACAAGACAGACAGATGTATTTTGTTTTTTAAAAATAGTTTGAAATTTGAAACCAGTTCATGATTAACGTGGCCATGATTAGAACCCTTTTCTCAACATGTTCACGGTTTATTGCACCTCCGTAAGTTCTTCATAATCTAAGAAAAAAAAAATGAAAATAAAATGATTTTAAAAGACATAATTATGCAGAAAGGTTATCTATATCTTTGCATTTGCATATTCTAAAAGGTGGACTTGGTAAGAAGCGTACATCTTTTACGAGGAACCAGGTGTATGCGATGGAACGGAGGTTTGATCAACAGCGATATCTTACCAGTGTAGAGAGGAAAGAGTTCTCCAACTCAATTGGTCTCGATGATCATCATGTAAGTCTCTCTTTTTTCCCCCTTTTTTTTTTTTTTAGTATTAACAGTCTTTGTATCATAAGGTTTAGAAATCAAAATATATATATTTTGTAAGGTATTCAGTCAGGATTGTCGGTCCATCCTCTGAAGTGGAAGGGGGAAGTATATTTATTGGAAACACACGCTGCTCATGATACAGTATATAGTCTTGGTTAGAGTCAGCTACCCCTATGCGCTCCACGATCGCCCCTATTTGATTTATGTTTAACATCACTGGATTTCGGATATAATAAAGAGACAGTTTTATATTTATACATTAATCATGAAATCAAAATCCTTAAAGGGCATTGATATCAAAATGGTTACTCTTTGTAAATCAAAGAAAATTAATGCTAAGTAGGCCTATACATTCGGTAACCTAATTATATTTCATAGTCTGTTCAACTCATCCCTGACCTACAGCCCACGAGAATGACAATGCCATTCCTTGAAAACTTATGAAAACTTATCTGAGGGTTCACAGTATATCGATACTGTCGGTCTCGCGGGCTTTCGGTCTCATATAAATGAGTCATAGCCCAAAAGAAATGTTTGATTTAGTGATAACTTCTTAGTCTGAATGATATACTATTTCGGCTTGTAAATAATACTACATGTATTACCTCTTTTGTGTGTGTGTGTTTATGTATAGTGAGTTTCACAATAGATCATGTCACCAACATTTTTATGTATTTCATACAGGTAAAGATATGGTTTCAGAACCGTCGAAGCAAGTTGAAAAGGCAAAAAGTGGGATCCACCACTAACATCCAAGCTAAACCCCCTACTGGGACCAACCCACTACCTCCACAACATCTCAAAAGTCAGATAAAAGGTCAGATAAAATCGGAGGAGACGTCATCATCTGCAGCGTCGTTTGCTCATTACCAGCCAGCCGTTCCCACGCAGTTACATCCTACTAATCCCACTCCTGACACCGGTTACATTCCCAACTTTAATGGTTCAAGTCCTTCATGCATGGCGGCTCCGATGATGGCACCACAATGTGGAGCGGGCGTGGTTTACGCGCCCATGAACTCAACCACGTCATCAGTGCCGAATTCGTACTCTTCTTCGATCCCGACAGGAGTGAACACGTTCGCATCAAGCCCCCAGGGTGCTCCTGCCGCTGCCGCACCGAACTCTGTCGCTCATCCTTACGCGCCTCAATACAATAACTCGAACGCAAGCGTGATGATGTCGTCTGCGATGCACAGTCATATGCCAGTCCCAACGATGACAACACAGGTGAGTGCGATGCACGGGACGTCGACCGCGAGTGGTGTTCCTTTCCAGCCGCCTTACGGTTACGCTTACGATTTAGGTGTTGATCAGGGAGCCGCTTTCGCTGCTCCGGGATCGAGATCGTCATCACCTTTCGGTAATTTTCCGTTCTCCCCAGGTTTCAACTGCGTTCCCGAAGACGCAGGGGTTAACTTTTTCAACCAGATGCAAATGTTGCCTCCCGTGAATATGATATGAAAGATAATTTCGTCATCGCGCCATAGAAATATTTACGGGCATCCAGATTGCGTTGACTGAGGATTGGAACAGGCGAACGTTTTCAACAGATGAACTTGCGAGCAAACTTTTTTTTCATTTGGTTTGTGAAATTTCGGAGAACAGTTCACTTTTAATTTTTTGCGTTTTGAACAAAAAACGACGTTTTTTCTTACAAGCCATGAGTAAGTTTAAATGTTCTTTTACTATATGTTTCATGTTCTCATTATTTATTATACTTCTCCATTATTTTACACGAAAAAAACTTTAAATATAATAGTTTGGTGGCCGAACAGGTGAGTAGTTTATTTGAAATAAGTAGTTAAAATGAAACACGTGTCCCGCTTGCTATTACAGTTTATGTAAAGATAGACGACCAGTAGTCGAGTTACAATTTTTGTACAGACATAATATAATTTGAAACACAAAGCAAGGCACAGTGTTTGAATTCGAAAATATTCTAACGTATCAAGAAGATCTTAAGCGTTATAATAAGATGCTTACAGCTAATATAATAGATAAAAAAGAGGAAGTGTACTAAGGGAAAATGTAAATATTAAATGAAATAATACCTTTTCGAATGAATGTATGTAAATGATAACACCTGCATTAATGGCGTATCCAGAAATTGGGAAACGGTTGGGGGAGGGGGTAATCCACTCCAGATGGTATGTGTGTGTGTGTGGGGGGTGGATAAATTTCGGCAGTCACACACGTGTTGTAGAACGATATTGAAATGATCTTCTTGGAGCTCCAAATGGGAGCGGGGGAAATGGGTGGATACGCCCCTAGAAAGTGCAAAATGATAAAATACACTGTATAGGCCTAGGTATATTGAGTTTATGTAAGCTCAGGTATACGTTAAAAGCTAGGTGCAATACTTATTGCATGAAAATTGATAATTCATCACATCTCGACAACATTAGCACCTATTTTATTGTAGTAGTGAAATTGAAAATCCCTTCTTCCACTATCGATTGTATACTGGAGTTCTGAATGTGCATGACCTTATGACATTCTCTTATCAATTATATTAAAGAGATTATCTAAATTCAGAAGTCTGCTTGATCGTTTTTTTCTGAACAAAAATCAGAGTCCGGTGCAACTATAAGACGTTTTGATTGAAAGAAAACAAGAGTACATACACTTAAGCAATGTTATTCTTCTTGTGCCAATTTGCAGCTATATTTTTCATAAACGGGTCAAAATATTTAATTACACTTGTTCACTGATATGATTCGGTTTCTATGAACTAAAATATCCGTATTCTCGTAACTATATTTTTGATACACGAATTCAATGTTTATAATAAAAGAATGCCACGAAATTCTTTGTTTGGTTCTATTGATCTGTTGATTCTTGATTTTGGTCAAGTATTACTTTGTTTGGGACAAAGCGTTTTAACTATCATTTTATTTTTTTTTAAATTATTATTATTATTATTATTTTTTTTTTTTTGCATTTAAGGTTTAGAGCCTCCCTTTCCAATTACTTTGATTTTCTTCTTCTTTCTCTGTATGCTTATGCCCTCTGTTTCTCCTATACGCCTATTATATGATTTACGAGTTCAACATTTCGTCTTTGAAAGAGGGTTATTTCGAACACGCCTTAGTATAAGACTATTTTTGTATAAATATAAACGTCTTAGTCGATCATTTTCACTTGAAAACATGATTATGTAGTAAATCCCAGATGCATTTCAAAATTATTGCAAGTGTCCCTTTATGGAGAAACTCAACCCTGCCCCTTTCGTTCCCTCCTCCCCCCCCCCCCCCCCCTCTCTCTCTCTCTCTCTCTCTAACTCTGTCCCTCATCTCTTACATTCCCCTCTTTTGGTTGCTATCGTGATCTCTCCTCTGTCTACCATTATTTGTCTCTCTCCTCTTATCTTTCCCTCTGTCCCACCTCTCTCTCCTTAGCTTCATTTTCTCTCTCTTCAGCTGTCACTCGTCCCCTTATCTTTCTTCATCTCTCTTTATCTCCCTCTTTCTTTCTCTGTGTTCCTCACTGTCTCCCCATCACTCCCTCCCTCCTCTCTCTCTCTCTCTCTCTCTCTCTCTCTCTCTCTCTCTCTCTCTCACTCTGTCCCTCATCTCTTACATTCCCTCTTTTGGTTGCTATCGTGATCTCTCCTCTACCATTATTTCTCACTCTCTCTCTCTCTCTCTCCTTTAATATCTTTCTCTCTGTCCCTTCTCTCTTTCGCTTATCTTTCTCTTCAGCTGTCACCTGTTCCCTTATCTTGCTCCATCTCTCTTTATCTCCCTCTTTCTTTCTCTCTGTCCCTCAATCTATCTCCCCATCACTCCCTCCCTCCATCTCCTCCTCTCTTTCTCTCTCTCCAGTTCTCTATCTCTTTCTCCTTCTCTTTATTCCCCTCTCTCTATATACTCCCTTTCTAATCTATTATACACACATAAATTATTTATCACCTCAGCAGCTCTCTCTCTCTCGTGTCTTTGCTTTCTGCCCCTTCACAACTTTGACAAAATAAACTGGAATTTCAATATGTTAGGAAAATAGTAAATCTTTTATTCCACGTTAGAACCAGACATGATACAACTAGAGACACGGCGAAGTCAAATTTTGTCACTTATTTCTTTTGATACAGGAATTAAATGTTAACCACACATCTTAACAACAAGATGCAATTTACATGTAGATGCTTTGATTCAAGTTTAAAATCACAAAACAGGTTGGTTTTTTTTTTTTTTTTTTTTTTTTTTAAATACATGTTAGTATCCTAAATCTAGGCGGAGGATTAAAGTTTCTCATATTGTTTCCAGTGGTAAAGCAATAAAATCAGCACTTTCCAACATGGATTTTAAAAATAACTATTACTAAACTATGTAAAATAATGCATTCACTTCAAATAAAAAATCTAAAGCATTATTTTCAGTATATTTTGGAATGTACATGGGCAAGATGTCGAAATCAAATAATAAATATTTTCAAATACATATTATGAAACTTAAGATTTCCATCTGAGAAAAAATATTTACTTTTTTAGAAATAATGGAAAACTACACAAGGACAAAGAAATCCTCAGATATTCATAATACTCAAATGACAATACTTTTAAACTGAAACAGGCTAGATAAATGCACTGGGCATATGGTAAAGGAGCACTTCATAAGCAGATATATATATTTTAGACTCATATACTCTTTTGGAGCTTTGCAGAGGTGAATTGCTCAACTTTCCATTTAAAATTTTTTTTTTTTTCATTGGTATGATAATTTGTTTGAACAAAAGGGGTGTTGGGACACAGGAGAAAAAATGATTTCACATTTTGGTGAAGGATGAGATGCTTTTCTTTGGCCTTGAAAAATTATGAGTTACAAGCTGAGATGGATAAACAAAAAACCAAATTGTTATGTTGGTCCATTAATGGAAATGAGCAAACAATAAACATGCACATGATTTTTTTAAATTATGTCCAAAATTGGCAATAAATACATAAAGCTTTTTTTTTCCTTAAATTAAAATCATTATTGCATGGTTACAAGATGAGTCAATACAAATTTTAATGCAATTAAAATACAGTTAACTTTGCATAAGTCGAATCTGTTGGGACCACAAAAAATAGTTCGACTTAGGAAATGTACATAACACATGTTGTGCTTAGTTTGGTCAAAAAAATTATTCGAATTAGAGAAAGTTCGACTTATGTGACTTTGAGTAATGTAACATTAACTGTATTCACATCTCATTATATTATCTAGAATATTATTATGTATGAAAAAGAGAAGAGAGTCAAAGACTGAATTGTGACAACGTATACATGTATCTATCTTTCATAACATGCAGCAAAATCAGATTGTACAATTTTATGGCAAATAATACACTGACTAGAATTTACCTTCTCCTTTCATAAATAACTTTTTTGACCATAAGTGCTAATCAGCTTTTTTAAAACACCAAAATAGAAATATGACAAACAATGCCAAGCTCCTGGAATAGGAAAAATGTTCTGCAGATCATGATAGTATTTCTAAATATTCACAACATGATTAAAATTTTTGAGAGAAATGTATTTTGTTAGCATTTAGACATTAGAATCTGTACACTGTTAGTTTGGATCAATAGATCTGAGGTAATTCCAGGGGTAAAAAGTTCATCATTTCCCTGATAATGTAGAGTAATGTAATGTAGAGGTTTGGTAAGCCCTCAAAAACTTTTCATCGGGTTCCTTCGATTTTTGTTGATAAATAGCAAGATACTAGCAATACTAAGACATTAGGAAGATTTCGCCTCCTAAAGTTTAATATTTAACAAATAAGAGGCAAAAACTAATTTATATGCAGGGACAGGCACGTAAACTCCCAACAAAGGCAGCATGTGCATATACTGTACACACATGTGTAAAACCAACAAGCAGCTACACACAGTGACACACATGATGTCTCTATGTGAAACCCTAAGATTGCAGTGTGGAGAGCTGTCGGGGTGGAAAGTTCCTATATGGCAGTGATCGAGCGTTCCTTAGAGATATTTACACTGAAATTCACCAGGAATCATAGATGGAATACCAATTGATCTCTTACAAACATCTTTTGATACAAGGATAACAATATGAGACTATATTTAACACGTTTCTTTCCAATTCCCCTTTTGCTACCAATACTGTACATGAGCTTTAAAACTGAAAAAATGTACCCGGTCTGACAATTTTCATTTCATGTTTGGATCCTGAAAATATTGAGTTGTTAATAAATTATCATGTTACAGTCTGTTAGCAATGAGACTGGACACACATCACGTATTTACCTATATGCATTATATATTCGTAACTTTGTACTGGATGTAATAGAAGCTGATAATCATCACGGCCAGGGACCACTGCAAGGAGCCTGCGTCAAAGTTCATGTACAGCCCCATTAAACTTGAGTTAGAAAATGTGCAACGTATTTTTAACAGATGTTTGACAGGGATGTCAACTTATGATGGTTCCTCGGAAAGGGCCTCTGAACTTTAGAATAGCACCACACTTAATTTGCATACAAAATCATGCAAGGTATATTAAATAAGGACTCCATTTTTATAAAGATTTGGGAATGATTAGAATAGATCACAATGTAATGTGAACTTCATATCAATTGCAACTCTGTACATTACAGATACGAGATTGTAAATTTTCAATTGATCAGAGGGCTTGTGATAGATTTGGATCAATCGCAGTGTAATGTGAATTTGATACCAAGTGCAACTCTGTACAATAGAGATACAAGATTGTAAATTGGCAGTTGATCAGAGGACTTATAATAAATTTGGATCAATCACAATTCTTCATAACACAGGGTCCAAAGACAAATCTCAGGTTCTTCAGCCTTCAAATAATGAAGAAAAATATATAAAATAAGAAGCGTTGAGATGTCAGGTATGCTGTTTTCGAGGTATAACTATTTAGCCACAACTTCTATTTGAGCTCTTTCCTAAAAGAGCAAAATTGCATGCTAATGTACTTTTCCAATAGTAATGTATTCTTTTCTGCTGCAGTGGTACACTTGTACATACCAAATACAAGGAGAGACTCCAGGCTAGGGTCACGTTTTCTTTTTCCCCTCCAAGCTATAACCCTTTCAGGACAGGAATTATCTAAGGGCTAAAACGATCACATTTTGTTCTTCAAATTGGCAACAATAATATTTTCTTTTAATGCTACATGGTTCTAATAAGGTGTAATGTCTTTGAAAACAATATACATGGTTAGCAATTTTGTTGAAAAGCTGAAAAATTGCCAATTTTGAGAAAAAGCAATGATTAAGAACCTCTCGATGTATTGCCAATTTAAGGATTTTAAAGCTTATTCTTGTTTTTAAAATTCCAGGCATCAAACGCAATATGACCATGTAACAAAAATTGATATGGTGTGTGCAGAAATTTGAGCTCTTTCTACTCATGCATCTGGTACACTTTTTAGAGCTCTGAGTAAAAAGTTATTAAGCCAAAGCACAAAATGTGGCCGATTGTCTCGAAAGGGACAAGAGACTGCTAAATAATAGATTGATAGAATCACCTGACTGCTAAAGGAAGCAAGAATAACCTTGTAGATAAGGACCTACGGAGGACCTACAGCTTTAAGTCCTTTCCAAGGGATTTGGTATTTGAGGATTAATACCTTACCAAAGAGCACTCGTCTTAGAACCAGGAACTTCAGTTACAAGACTGCTGCTCTCACAGTGAACTTAATGATTCTAAAAACAATAATAACTTAGAAATATATAAAAATAATATATGTATTCTCATCTCTGGATAGATGTGCTACCTGGCCTCGTGTTCGCACCAAGGCGTTACGTCTTTGTCACATTTGAGATTGACATGGAGTATGGTACAGCTGGAGCCATCTATCTTTAACGTCTGTTTGCTGAGGAGCTTGTAATCTACGCTGTTCACACCAGTCTCGGAATCCTTCTTGAACTGCTCCTGTATTGGAACAAAACAGTGATTTAAGGCCACCGCACACCTTACGATTGGTCTGCGATACGATTTGTGAAATAAATCGCTATGGCATTAAATATTGGCATTAAATATTGGCATTTTAACAAATGAAATCTTCCCTATTCAGGTTCTGAAAAGTAACATGGATACTAAACGTAGGGTTTTGGTGAGCTGTCAACTTTCTACAGGGAATAAGGGCAAAATTAGTTTCAAATCATAGGCAGTCATACGATTTTTGTGACGTCACTACGACTCGGAGCTGATTTGGCCATTCCACCGACTAGAAAACTCGGCAAAGGCCGTATTATCGATTTTGCTATCTGTATGACTATTCAGACCCTCAATCAAAACTATTTTTTGTTTTTAAATGATTTGTCAAATGATATTACATTTTCTTCTGAAATTGGATCACAGATCGATCGTAAGGTGTGCGGTGTCCTTTAGATGGAAGTGTTTATTAAAATACAATCATATTAAATAAAGTTGAATGTAATAAAATTGCACTCTGTTGAATGATTAAAGAGGCACCTTAAAACATACCTAGTTTGATTTTGCTATATTGACAGAATGACAGTATACTTTTTTTGTATGAGAGAAGGTATGGGATACTGTGTTGCTCATTGATTTATACAAATGAGTCTTCAGCACTGAATTTCTCGGATCCAATGCCTTTTTTACTTAGACTAACTCACAGAATACAAATGGCTCATTCCACGGGGTTGGGCAATTTTTGTGACATACCAGAAGTGAGGAACTATGTCTCCCTATCAATCATAACAATGTTTGCTAAATTTGAGTTCAGCCTAAAAAGCTTAGCCACTTATGTTGAGAAATACTCTTACTTCATGGTGAATCTATATGGCAGACCAAAATTGTATGTACTAATGTTATATAAATGTGATGTCCATGTAACAGTTAACGGTGGTAAAAAACAGAAATGCATTTTAAGCAAAGCTTTGAAAGAGTACCAAATGAAACAGGAATGATTCTGACTGGGCACTACTATGTGTATTCATTGCATAAAAATCTTTACCAGATGATTTCATCTCCCACGTGTAATAGAAGATCTCATACCAGTGTTACATGGACATCATCATAATATTTGCCCCAACCTCTTGGAATGACCCAAATACAAGAAAGAAAGTCACTTTTACTACGCAAAGGCCCGAATTCAGGAAAGAGGTTTATCTTAACCCATGGTCTAAACCACAGTTTAAACCTCTGCCGTGGACTAAAATAAGCATATTACTGTACGCCCACTGGACATGAGGACATGAGGACATGGAGGCTTATGGAGGTTTAAACCATGTGTTAGATAAACCTCTTTCGTGAATTCGGGCCAAAGATTTCCACTTCATTCACTCTGGGTCCATAACATACCTGCTTTTGATTTTGTATCCTGACCATATCTCTCTGTCTTTTCTTACTGTCATGGATGTGATAGAAGGTATCCTCAGGTCCTGTACTGATACCTTCTGGTTTGCTAATCTGCAATCAAAAAACAGTCATAATCACTGCAATTACAAGTTTGTACAATGCTCACAGAGGAATTTGACCCATATTTTCATATTATATCCAAGAGTTACACCCTCTGGTTTGCATACTACATTAAAAGGTATAACCAGGAGGTACAGTACCAGATTGTATTACACCAGAGGGTTATCCCTTCTGAGGCCAGTAACATAAAGAGATAAATCAATCTTACGATTGATATCAAGCGTAAGTCTATGGCAAACCATGTACTGAAGAGTTACAATTGATTGTATCTCTTTATGTTAAAGGCCCCTGGTTTGCTAACCTGCAATTAAAACACAGTCATAATCATTGCAATTATTTGTACAATGCTAACAGAGGAACTTGGCCCATAATTTGCATGCAGATCCTAGAGCTCTATTTCATTTTGATTGATGCACAGCGATTCAGACTGAGGAACAATATGTATGTGAATGGCCACTATTCCATTTGGATGTCTCAGTTTGTTTTGAATGAATTGCTTAAAGATAAAGTTGAGTTCTGGTCATGAGATTACATTGAGCAATAAAGTGTCTCAAAATGATTGGGAAAGGTTGATTATGTAGTACATAAGAATTGATGTATGTTGTAAGGTTTTGGAATCATCAAAATCAGAAGAAATTGACTCAATCCTGCTGGGAGTCACATGGACTGCACACAGGAATGTGTATATAGGACTACACACACATATTTGGCCCAAACATTTCAGCTGTTTCTTGTCATAATCTAAATGTGAGGGCATTTGAAGAGCAATCCTTTTCAGGGGACATTTCTACTATGATAATCTTCCGAACTGACATGAAGAGAATGAGAAATCTCACAAATTAATTTTGACCTTTCCCTGAACTCAACTTTCTCTTTCAGAAAAGTTATCAATAAGACTTTTCAATGTTAAATGGATGCATGTGAATGCACAATATATTGACCAGAGTCTTGGGAAACGATATATACATATACATGTATATGCAAGAAGAAAAATGAATTAAAAAATATAAAAGCCCAAGAACAATTAGGAAGTATTGTTAATATCTAAAATTGTGATTAAAAATTCATACTGATATTCCCTGCACATGTTGCCTGAGAATAGTGTAAACTATGCTGAATCTCAGCCTACAATACATGTTTATCATTAAAACAAATTAAAGTCCTACAGCTAATTACACATGATGTGAAACAAGTGTATTTATTGTACATGATTATCCTTACATCAAAATTCACTTTCTTCAGCCGATGGTAGAATTCATCATCTTCTCTGCCCCAGCCCCAGAATTTGTTTGACATTCCGTTCACCTAAAAAAAAATAAGAGTGACAAAAAGGGATATAGAATGAAAGAGAGGGGCGAGATAGAATTAGCAGTCAAATTCCAAATAAAATAGCGATTGACTCTTCTAGATAAACACACATAGGGTACAACATGGTTACATGACAACTTCTGACAAAAAAATAAATTTTACCCCCTTTTAGACACTTTTTTTTTTTTTTTTTTTTGCTTGTCAGAAAATTCTGGACCCCATTAAATCTGATACCCCTCCCCCTCCCCCCCCCCCCCCCCCCCCCCCCCCCCCACTGACTGACTTTTGGAGGGCTGGCAAGACTAACAAAATAAGAATCTACCTTTTCGAAATAATACCTTTTTTTGTTGTTGTTGTTGCTTGTCAGAGAATTATGGAGGAAAACATCTGATCTCCCTCCCCCCCCCCCCCCCCCGAGCGAATGTTGGAGGGCTGGCGAGAAGAAAAAAATACAGGTCTCCCTCCAAGGAGAATTTGACAGTTGACAAAATTTGCCCCACTCGTAAAAAATCCTGGCTACGCCACTGTCTGCAAGATTCCAATAAGTGTAAAAAATCCTGAGGAATTACCCATCATGTCTAACAATCAAAGCATTCAAAGGTCTAACAAAATTTGTCTACTACTCAACCTCAAAAGAAAAGCCACCAAAAGATAAATTCTTCTCCATTCCACAATTTACCCTCTGATCTCTGAAGACCAATGCTCTGAGCAATCCTAAGAGTAAGAGGGATAGTGACCCAGCAGTGACCTGAAAGTTCTTGCTGCAAGTGAGATTTTGAGCAGGTAAAAGTTTCAAACCTGTAGAGAAATGCCACCTAATGCCACTTTCAATTACGGTACTTTTTTTCCCCACGTACCCTTTAGTGGCCTTGTAGAAAGGTTTGACCACAACTCACCTCTAAATAGTGCTCTTTCTTTAGCATGAGTATTCCCCCTATAAAGGTCTTGTAATGGTATCTTGGGTGGATTTCTGGTGCTGCTATGTGGTGTGGACCTTTAACAATCCTATCATAATGGTAGCTGAGGTCACGGTTACGAGGTAGGAGGTCGACGTCATGCATCACCATGTAATCGCAAGTGTCTTTGCTCTCTAGGAAACCTATATTAATCAGTGCTGCCCTGTTGAATCTGAAATGGAATGCAAATTGATATTTTTTGTGTTGAAAAAGAGAAGAAATCTTGTTAGACCATGCTCAATTAACTGAAGATTTAACAAAACCCATAGTTGTCAGAAAGTTTGTACAGAATTTGATTCGTAGATTATAGCAAATAAGAAATTTTTGATTACTGGTAGTCCAGAAACAAAAACTTAATTCAAATAATGAAGGAATGTTAAAACTAAACTGGTAGAAAAGATTATGACGGACGTATGTCACTAACATGAATTTTCAAGTCGATGTTGATAGTGTCAAATTTTGTTTGACAAAATGAAAGGGTCCTAACACAACGCACACATAATAAATGAATGCAAATCTTGATTTTGGTGCTGAATGATGTGAATGTTATCCCGATTTCCAAATAGTGATAATATCACCAAAAATAAAGGAAAATTACTCATTCTTTTTGGCAATTGTAAATGATATTTTTGTTGCTCAGTTACACCAAAAGTTTGGCGCATCAAATGTGTCGCACTGCGTTGCAGGTCCCATACTTTAGGACCTGCATAGCTATAGGACCCCTTGCCAAACATACCTGAAGTTATCCATCTGATTAACGATGTAAATGTGATGTCGAACTTTCTGCATATTAAAAAATTTGTGCATGTACGGAACAAACTCCATGAGCTCCTCAAAACGTTCCCTGAATGGCACAATAACAGCCAGTTTATGAGGTCCCCATGATAAATTATCTTCTACGTCATCGCTTTCTTTCCTGCGTTGCTTGAGTTGTTCATCTTGGATGCTAATCTGCTGCTTCAAGCCTTGGATCCTGAGAGCCATCTGATCTATGTCATTACAGTCACAGTGTTTCCGCATGATCAGGTTGACAGAAAGCAAGATTAATATCACTACAAGGAAGAGGAGGACCCTGGTAAGAGATAGACGTCTGAAAGCCATGGATGCACATTACCTGCAATCACAAAAAACATAAACAGCCCACAGACATCAATAAGTTATCACAGTCCTTTCATAAAATCAAAGCTTAATGAGGAACACCAAATGGTCAAAACTTCAAGGATAATAACAATGATAATGTTTCTTAGAAAACATTACCATTTACTACGTAACTGCATTTTAGTGTGCAACAGACGGAGAGTTGTTGAAGAGTTAAACTTCTAATGTTAAGGGTGAGTTGTCCATTAATACATGTATGGCTAGAGTGCCCAAGTCTGCGCAGCGCCCTTGTCTGCGCACATGCGTAACTGCGCGATTCTAATGAAACAAAACAGGCAACGAACACCAACTTTTCATCTTTATTATGGCAATAGATATTCCTTTAAAAAAACAAGTCAAATTATTTTAAAATGGTCTTATTTCAGACATTTTATGCACAGGCCTCAAAATGTTGTCTTTCTCGTCAAAACTCCCAAACTGCGTGTAAAATGAATGAGTGCGCAGACATGGGCACCACTGTTTTTTCAATGCCAAAATGACACAGCCGCCATTTCATGTGAAAATGGCATATTTCTTGCTCTAAATTTAAAGAGATTTTTTGCACACTTACTCTTTAGAATATCAGGAATAATATGAAATTAAGCTTTAGAAGAATGTTTAAAAAATTATTGTTAAATTTTAGGTCAAATCTAGGTGCACAGACATAGGGCTCCCCATATGATGGGGAATCCAAGTATGGTCAGGGGTCCTAAAGCTACGCAGGTCCTAAAGCTACGCACCCGGCAAATACGCGCAATACGACGCGTTCAATGCGCCAAACTTTTGGTGTGACTAAGCAACGATATTATCATTTACGTTCGCCAAAAAGAATGAGTACTTTTCATTTATTTTTTGGTGATATTATCACTATTTGCAAATTCACGTCAGTCAGCTTAAAAATCAAGATTTGCATTCATTTATTACGTGTGCGTAGCTTTAGGACCCTTTCATTTTTTCGACCGAATTCGACATGGGTATCGACATCGACTTGAAAATTAATGTTATTAAAATTTGTCCGTCGTAATTTTCTCAGGGATTTAATTTAAGAGTATGTAGAACCAAGATATATAAAAGAAATTCGCATAAATCATTGAAAATGTGACTTTTTAGCCGCTGGAAACAAAGTGCGTAGCTTTAGGTCCCCCCCATCATATATCTGTGCACCTAAGATTTGACCCGACATGCCTGAAAATGAAAAAGAATTTCTTTGATTTTCCTCTAGATCTAATGCTTAACTTTATAGCATTCCTGATATTTTAAAGAGTAAGTTCGCAAAAACTCCCATCAAAATTAGAGCAAAAACGATGCCATTTTTACAAGAAATAGGATCTCAATCTGAGCCATTGAATCTGCACTGGAGACTGGAGTCTGGACATTAAGTTTTAATTAAAATATATGACTTAAGAAGTCAGATCAGGCCATGCCATCTGCATCTTACAAAACTACATAAATCCCATAGTCTACTTATGTAAGAACATTCAGATCATTCTTTGTTAGGAAATATCTAACGAAATTAACGAAGAATCAACATTAAATTGATAGGTATTTTTTTTCGTCTACAGTGCAGTCCCACGTATTGATTTTCTATGGCATAGTAATATGGACGGATATTTGACACGTATACCGGAACAGCGATGGCATCCTACCCACCGCTTCCGGGGAGCGGGAACTACCCCGGCGCCGGGTAGGTACTGACAGACCTACCGGTAGCGGGTACGTACTCTACGAATTGGTGCGGCGAGTTGAGCTTTTGAAGTTCTGAGGTGTTCATCTCTCGAACAGCAACCAATAAAAGGTAGAAAAGCGTTCAAAAACTAGTTAAAATTAAAGTAAAATGAAAATTCTTACATTTGTCGTTGTTGTGAATGGATAAATGTGCCAAAATTATGAGGGAAGCTTGGAATTAAAGGTGAAAGGTGCCGCACTCACCAGATCGACTCATCGGACCGGGTATACGGTATGCATGGGCGCGGCCGGGCGGCCGGCGCGGCCGGGTTTGTGATGTGTGTGTAACGCGTACGTTATTGAGTTTCGTCAATTTCGTGTGCATGGCAACATGTTTGCATATATGTGGGACCGACCTTTATTAGTTTGGTTTAACTTCACCATCTGAAAGACTTGACTGAGATTCGAACCTTGTGTGTGTAGATCTAATTGAGTTTTGACAGACGTGTATCAAATATGATTATTTATGTCTGGGAACGACCATCTGAAACATGGGCCTCGGAACTGGGGGGGGGGGGGGGGGAGCTGGGGGCTGCAGCTAGCCCCTCCCCCCTCAGCTCACTTTTTTGAGTAGAAACTTTGTATAAAATCTTTTGAAAAAAGGTTTGAAAATTGTCATTAATGAGTGAAATCAAATCAGCCTCCCCCCCCAACTTTCAACAACGCTCTCACCTGACGCTCTGTGGCTCCTGCAAAAGACGTGACTTCTCTTGTAGGCGCAGGCTGTAGGCGAAAGGGCTAGTTGCCTGCTGGCCGACCTAAAGTTGGCCATATAGCTTGCCATATGCATAGGCCGCACTAATTAACCGTAATTAAATCCAAGGGTACCTTAATCACCAAAAATAATTTTGCTCTGTACAGTATGTTAGAGGTTGCATATATATATACTATATTCAAAATATATGGGCTTCAAATATTAATTCTATGAAGAGATTCTGCAATTTTAATTACACTCTCTGTAAGCGTAAAAGCGACTCGTGAGTAGACTACTCGAGGCATTTGTACGCGCTCGTCAAGGTAAAGGCTCGCGCAGAACCAAACTCTGAGTTCAGTTCTGCACAAGCATTTTCATGTTATCCTTTATTTCCTTCATACTCATTAACTGTTGACCTAGAATATCAGACAAAGTTCTGTGAGGTTGATTTTATACTTTCTAGCAGTACACAAATTATTTTTTCAGGTGATTGGTACACTTTAACATCTATAATTCCCCTTCGACCATACCCGTATAGGCGTAGACGTTAAAGTAAAAGATATCACTGTTGAAAAAAAATCATATATAATCAATAATACATATTTCAAACATTTTTTCATATGTGCCTAGTGTAGCGTTGGAACATGACTGGTGTTTAACCCTTTCATGACAGGAATTATTTGAGGGCTAAATTGATCACATTTTGTTCCTCAAATTGGCAACAATATTTTTATTTTAGTGCTACATGGTTCAAATAAGGTGTAATGTCTTTGAAAACAATAACCATGGTTAGAAATTTGTTGAATAGTATTAGGGGGTATTAGCTAAGCTGTTTCCATTAAATTCACCACTGGACCAATCACTATACTTTAATTACTAACAAAGGTAAACATAGCATCATTATCATTTTTCTTTTTTTCTTTTTTTTTCAGGTTTTATGAAATGTGTGTACTCAAAAAAGTGGGAGGGGGGGGGGGCTGCAGCCTCCCCCAGCCCCCCACCCCACCCTCCGGTTCCATGCCCCATGCCATGGGAATTACAAATTGGCAAAACAGAGTCAGTAATGTCATTGTCAGACCTTGATCAGGTTTGTCAGCATAGTGCTAAAAAACAGACAGGAGCGTTAATCTGGCATTTTATTATTTATCTCACACTCTGAGTTTAAAAAAAAGAAGAAATATCATGTTTGAAAAGGAATTGTAACAGAAATTGGCAATAATAGTAAGAAATCTGGTTGCCATTAAAACCAACCAACTACAACAACAACAACAACCTGTTGATTGATTGATTCAAATCAATCGCAATGCTTTGTAAGACAGGGCCCTGGTGAAGCATATATAATTCACTTTTCAAGACTGTACAAACCCTGCTATAAAATTACTTGTCTCTAAACAAAATGAAGATCAATGCTGATTTAAATACATAAATAGATTTAAATCTATTTATTACATAGCCCTACATTAGATCCATGTTTGAATCTATGTCTTTTTGTTGCAAGTGCATTGCAGATTTTGACAGTATGGCTTCAGGAAACTGGTATGATTCTGCCATAGAGGGGGTGCTTCTGGACATTACCGGTGTGCTTTACAACAGCACGGATGAAGGGGGTGTTCCGATACCTGGCTCAATTGATGCAGTCAAAAGGTAATTCAAGACAAATAAAATCAACACCTTCAAAGAAAGGAAATAGTGGATCAGTATAATGGATTAACCATAGGGATTCCTACATGTCCCACAACTTGAAGGGGATGATGGGGATCAATCAGCGATTAAAGAAATGTCAAAATGATAGCTACCATGTAGCTTTAGTTTTAAGAAAATAAAGGATAACATCCCCATGAAGTCACTTATGTTTAATTGTGAGGAGAGACCCCAGGGTTATAATTTGAAAGTGCATTTTTCCTCTCCCAGGCACATGAAAGTGACACTGAATAGAATAATAAAGAGAAATATTCAATTTGGGAAATTTAGTTAAAGGTTGTTCCCTAATAAATAGTAGAAACAAATTTTGGTCTTTGTGTGACCTATGACATTCCTTCTCTTGATTCCTTACCATTAGGTTAAAGGCTTCGGGTGTCCAGGTCCGTTTCTGCACCAATGAGAGCCAGTGTACGCGTCAACAGCTGGTGGATAAACTCCAAGGATTGGGATTTGAGCTTTCAGTCCCTGAAGTCTTTGCTCCTGCACCTGCTGCCCGTCTGCTGCTTCAAGCCAGAGGTTTGACACCACACTTACTAGTTTATCCAGGTGAGGACATTCGGTCATCTTTCCAAAAATTTTCTTCAATTTGCAAAGAAATATTTCTTCTTCTAGTTACTACATCTCACCTTTCCAGGGGCAGAGTAGTGTTTGACCATATAGCTGAGTTTCATTGGTTTACAACTCACTTTCAAAAAGTCCTACCTTTGATAGGTCTATGTCCCTTTTGTCTGATGGCTGATTTGTCCTTCAGTTCATTAGTCTGATAAAATATTATCCTAATACCAACTATAAGTCTAAAGTTAAATCTAATACTGATCCTAATCAAGATGAGAAAAAGACTGACGGGACTGAAAACTAAAAATGTTCCTACATTCCATTGGTCCAAACAGAACTCCTAAACCTATTAAACCTATAGAGGGAAGGACCAAGTGGATGTAGGACTATAAATCACTATCTCCCATAGCTACATCTCTCTCATGCTTTTTTTTATTGTCTCTACAGATGTTTTACCAGAGTTCAGCTCCTTCGATCTTGAAGCTAAACCAACCTGTGTAGTTGTGGGTGATGCTGCAGATGCCTTCAACTATGTCACAATGAACACTGCCTTTAAGAAACTCATGGATATGGATCCACCTGTGCTGATTTCAATGGGTGCAGGGTAAGCTCTGACTATTGTTTGGTCAAAGCCAGAAAGACGTTAACTGAATTAACGCCCTTCTAGCTTTCAACTTATAACTTAAAAACATGTCTTTTTAAAATTATGCTCATTGTAAAGCATTTTTCTTTTTTCTTTTTCTTTTTCTTTTTTTCTCTCTCTCTCTCTTTCTTCTTTCATTAGAGTACGTAGAGACATAGTGACTAGTGATATGTGCTATACAAGAACTGCATATATTATTATCATTATTATTATTATCATTATAATTCAACAGACAATATAATCTTAATTATATTTGTTAAGCATTGAGATGAAACTATCACCTTTTTTTTCTAATCCATGCTGGCATTTCATATACCTGATACAATAAATTTTGTTTTTGTTTCTGAATTAGGAAGTATTATCGTCATGGAGGGGAGCTGATGTTGGATGTTGGTGCCTTCACTAAAGCTTTAGAGGTAAGGGCCCCAAAATAAGCCCCCCAAAATTCAAGGCGGGTCCACTTTGACATCTATTTCATGGAGATAAAAGCAGAAAATCTGATAAATAGAATGTTCGGAACAGATCAGAAAAGGTTGACTTACAGAGGTAATGATATGAGATAGTTTTGTAAATCACCGAAAGCAAATTTCCTGATTTCTTTGATTTTGGTTGATAATATCAAAATATTTGTTGTACATAATGTGATTTGAACTTGTTCTCTTTTAGTTTGCTGTAGGATGTGAAGCTATTGTAGTCGGCAAGCCAGATAGAAACTTTTTCCTTGGAGCTCTTCAAGACATTGGAGTGCAGCCTCAAAATGTAAGTACAATAATCATGTCTATCAATGTGAAGTATATTTCTAGGTGCAGTAGAAGATATACCTAATTTCTGGAGATTGAATGAGAAATACTATACTTTTCCATTTTATGTTCATTTAATTGCCTGCATATGACGAGTCATAATCACTGTACAAAATATGTTTATGTTTACATCACTTACACTATTTCTTGTGCATTTTAGATAATATACAGTGCGTTTCTTATAAAAGGAAACCCAACTTTCTCCAGAAACATTTTGTCAAATAAACATAACTTGATTATTGTAATAGATTATGAAAAGAGAAATTTTATCCCCTTATATATATATATATTTCATTAGATACCTACTTAGGGCGAAAATATGTGGTAAAAAATGCAGCGAAAGGGGGAAATCGACTATAAGGAGATATATGCATTTTTCCTTTACGTTTTGAACTAGACTTTCTGTCTTTTGCCTGCCATATCACAACCTGTAATTCACTGTCACAATGCTATAATGAGCGTCCACCGATATGAGGACCCTTCCATTTTTTTTTAATGTAGGGTAGCCTTATGCATGCATCTCAAATTTCAGGGTTCATATTGTGCCATGGGTAAAATATGTGCTGTTTGGGGTAATGTCCTTTATCATATCCTTTATTATGTGTAAACAGGTTTATATAAATTTTCTCCTTTGCTATGCTTTTTTTACCATTTCCCCTTTTAGGGCGAATTAGTGGTATATGACAGTGAATTACAGGTTGTGATATGGCAGGCAAGGTCAGAAAGTCTAGTTCAAAACGTAAAGGAGAAATGCATATTTCTCCTTATAGTCGATTTCCCCCTTTCGCTGCATTTTTTACAACGTATTTTTGCCCTAAGTATATATATATATATTTATATATATATATATACTTACATATACCAATTGGTTTCTATTTGGATTGTTTTACAGGCCATCATGGTAGGAGATGATATAGTGAATGATGTAGGAGGAGCACAGAAGTGTGGCCTGAGAGGTCTTCAAGTTAGAACGGGAAAATTCAGGTGAGTTTATCTGACAATGAATTACTATATGTTTGCTTGTACGAGTATCAAACATGAAGCATCTTTCCAGAGACAACTCCAGAAACATGAAGATGACGATCATGATGGTGGCTTCTTGTAAAGCACCAATATCCGGCTCTACTGGGCACTCATGTTGCATGCTCTAAAATTCTCACAAAATCCAATGCTTGATAGTCAGGTTATCAGATAAGAAAGTTTATTTCCCATTATTCCCTTTTATATGTATCTGTAAATTATATCTCAAATTTCACAAAATCCAATGCTTGATAGTCAGGTTGTCAAATCAGAAAGTTTATTTCCCATTATTCCCTTTTACATGTATCTGTAAATGATATCTCATGATCTCATGACAATCCTACTGATTTTTATCTTGGTTCTAGACCATCAGATGAACACCATCCTGAAGTCAAACCAGATGGCTTTGTAGACAACCTTGCCCATGCTGTAGACCTCCTACTACGTAAGAAATGAGACGGTAACACTACAGTGCTTTGTTTCCGTTGCCGTTTCTTTAAGAAAAATGTTGACCTCCAAACATTGAGCAATACTCTAGTTCTTGGGGGGGATTGCATTAACCCATACGATGCCACAACCATGTGTACTGATCTGCGTAGCAGTGCCGCATACATATGCACTAGCCTGTGCTGGTGTGCCTCAACCTTGTATACATGTACATGTAGTAGCCTCCGTAGCGGTGCCACGTACATGTTTAGTCACATTGTTTGTTCGCGCTTGAGGAACCCAAAACTAAACATTAGGGATTAGCACTGTGGCACTGGGGTTGGTACATGGGGGCAGATGAAGGGTTAAGCAGAAATGGCCAGGGTTAAAGTTAATACATGTACACAATGTTGGTCATGGTTATTGGTTATTTGATTTGGTGAAAATGTCTTCCTGTTGCATCTCCGTTGTCTTCTTACATTCAATCAACGGCAGTAAATTATTAGAGCAGATTCTTGCAGCTTGCATCTTTCAAAGCTAATTGAGGAAAACTGATGATCACTTTGGTAGAGCTGATACCATTTAGATTCATGAAGAACTAACAGTTTAACCAAATTCATGACCTCAACCAACACTGTGTAGTGTCATTGTTCTCAAGAGTTGTGTAGGTTTTATAGAAAATAACTTTCAATCTCAAATTAATTGTTTAGTTTTTTTGCACCATATTCCTTCCTGTAACATTTGTGAAGTTCTAAAGCAATATCAGGGCTATACTTTTACGGTCGCCCGAGTGCCAGTGGCCACCTGGATCTCACGGCCACCTGGATCTCATGGCCAAGCACATTAAAGTGTACCAATCACCTGAAAAAATAATTTGTGTACAGCTAGAAAGCATACAATCAACTTCAAAGAACTTTGTCTGGTATTCTAGAGGTCAACAGTTAATGAGCATGAAGGAAATAGAGGATAACATGAAAATGCTCGCGTGGAATTGAACTCCGAGTTTGGTTCCACGCGAGCCTTTATCTTGGCAAGCGCGTACGGGTGCTTCGAGTAGTCTACTCACAAGTCGCTTTTACGTTTATAGAGAGTGTAATTTAAAAAAATTGCAATATGTCTTTAAACTCTTTATAGAATTAATATTTGAAGCCCATATTTTGAATATAGTTTAACAACATGAAACCTCTAACATACAGAGCAAAATTATTTTTGGTGATTGGTACCCATTAAATAAAGTTAAGGGCAAGCCCTGAATATATATATGTACGTGTGTGTGTATGTAACCATTTGTAAAGGGTATTAATGTTCACTTACATGTATAGGGAGAAAATCAAGAAATTGTTTCTTCATTTTCTATTCATTGCATCTGAAGAAATAAAAAACCTTTCAAAGATAGCCTCCATTGCAAGAATAAGCATAGTGTAAACTAAAAAGCAAATTTTTAAAATAGCATTTTAACATTTTTATAATAACCTTTTGAAAATGTACATTATTTTGTATTTATATATATTTTTATGTATCTACTGTATGCTTACACTATATAGAATAATGCTTGTATTTACATGTACATATATAACACATCATGTGGGTGAGAGGAGTATAGTGAGATAGATGGGAATAAGGAAAGTTCAAGTTCAAGTTCAAGGAATTTCACCCAATTTATCAAAATAATCTGAAAAATTATCTTTTAGTCTGCTAAAATTTTGAATTATGACAATGATAGTTAGAGCTATACATGTTCCAGTTTGGACTGAAGAGGCTTCTTGCGTACAAAATTGCAGTCAACCACAGCTTTAAGCATCACCCGCAAATCAAGATACGTGTTTGATTCATATTTTATAATAAATAGTTCTGTTTGATAGACATATGCAGTAATCACAACTTCCTCATACAAATTCTTTTATGCAAATTTTCATAGTGAAATAAAGCTTTAATTTTGGCTTGATGATGATGATGATTCACAGCATTTGTATGGCGTATATTTCTGTTAACAACATTCATTATTGCTGTCTTTACTATATGAAGTATTATTGCAAATTGCACTGGATATTTGCATTTTATCTGTAACTTGATTTTTAAGGAACAGGCCTCAAGGCTGCCATAAAAATAGGTTTGCATACAGTCTAAGTTAGATGGACTCTAGATAATCAATGTTTGTTAGTTTGAAATTCATATACGTTTATATTTTGATGTCTTTACTAAATACAGAATTATTGCAAATTGCACGGGTTATTTGCATTTTATCTGTAACTTGATTTTTAAGGAACAGGCCTGAAGGCTGCCGGAAAATAGGTTTGCATACAGTCTAAGTTAGATGGACTCTAAATAGTCAACGTTTGTTAGTTTAAAATTCATGTACATTCATATTTTGATGCAATAAAAAAAATACTAATATATCATTCTCTTTGTTTGAGCAGCTGATGTATCACAACATATATATGTATAGGTGAATGAAATAAAATAAAAGATTTTGAAATAATTGGATATGGTTGATTTGTTGTTGCCCCGTTTCAACACTACTGTTAGATATGCCATCTTAGTTATATATTTTTAATCTTGTGCATGCTTATTCAGTTATTCCAAGCAATTTTTGATGTTAATGTCAGTTTTTGCCAAGTTGGACAAACTTAACTGTGACAAATTTGCAAGGTTGCCAAAAGAAATTCTTTCTGCAAAGCATGCATTAATTGCGATACATACTGATATTTGCTTCCTACATTGTGTTCAACTGCCATCACACTGAGCTGAATATTATTCATAATTTTAGCTCCTTGAGACTTGAAGTTATAATTTTTCAAAAGCATTAAGGAAATGAGAGAGAGAGAGAGAAAAAAAAACCCAAAAAAAACATGCTGACCTATCTCACTACCTAGTGACATCACTTAAGAATACCTACACAAAAACAAAAACAAAATTGAAAATTGTCATAGACTGAAATGTTAAATGCTGGTAGATTTTAGATATAATGAATTATTTTATGTCTACGGGTTTGTGGGACATACTTTATTCAAAATATCCAATATATGGTACATGTATTATCTTTCCACCATACATGCAGAAGGCAAGAATTGATAAAACATTCTTTTTTCTATCTCTCTCTCTTGTGTGAGATACGATTATTTATTTTTTGTCCCACGGGTGGGGGGAGGGGGGAGAGGGGGTAATTGGGGTTTACTCTCTTTTGTGGGAAGGGGGGGGGGGGCACAGGAATCTTTATTTTGTGTTCAGTTTTGGATTTTTTTTCCTCATTTATTTTGTAAAGCGTGAAATCACATGCACGCATTATTCCACAAAGCCACTGAGATTTTAAAAAGAAGCTTTTTCAAGAACATTTATTAAAACTGGACATTTCAATGCATTTTACGACTTATCAAATCATCTTTTTTCATTCGTGGGGACACATCCTCCTCTTGTATATGCCTTATCTCTCTCTCTCTCTCATTCTCGCTCTCCTCTCTCTCTCTCTCTCTCTCTCTTACCTTTTTTTTTTTTTTTACACAGACCTTTTTCTCTTCTTTTGATTTTTCTATCTTATCCCGCGGCTTTTCTTTTCGACTTTTTTTAATGACATAAAAAGACAAAAATTTCATTGACAACTATTATTGTCTTCTTGAAAAGTTAATTTATTTGATGAAATGACAAATCGACAAGTCACAGCTAGAAGCTTGATACCAAACAATTGTGAAAAAAAATCTGAATATGATCTTTGAGATTTAAGAGGGCATGAGGGTCCCCCCCCCCCCCCCCCCCACCTCCTGCTGGCATTGAAACCCAATCTGGCTTAGGTCGCACTTAAATTCACGAAATTAAAAGAAAATGTTCAATAATATTTGTGTTCGTTTGCCACTTCCCTCGGTAAAATTTCAGATATTTTTTTCCGCTAGTCAGACATTCTTGACTTGTGCCCCCCTCCCCCTCCCCGGGCCAAAGAATCCTTGATCCACCACTGGTAAACATACGTCTCTGTTACTTTAATATTTTTAAAAGATATAACATGAGTTAATTTTTTTCTACTACTTGTGGTAATGTCACAGTTTTCCAATACTTTCCCCGATATTTTTTACTTTATATAACTAATGATTTTACCGTCATATTTTGACATTAAACAGTGTATAATAATGAATAAGAAGGGACTAACTAATGAACAAGACAACCAAAAAGAAAAACAAATACAAAGAGAAAAGAAGTTCAATAAGTTACGTCCCAATGAATATAGTACATCAATAAAAATACAACGCATACCAATGGAGTTATAGAAAACCAATTTTTTTTGGATCGACCTCTCTATTTTTAAAAATTTCATAATACCTTGACATTCGTTTAAAGCATGATAATGTAGAGGTAACGTCTTGAAAAAAAAAAATCATTGTGAATCCGGGTTAAAAGCAGGCCTATATAGGAATGTAAAAGGAAAAAAAGATGTTTTTCACAAGACATGACTCTTCACAGAATTTTCGTATCATAAAAATTAAAAACTTTCCGAACAAATTAATTTATCACTTGCGTCCCCCTCCCGTTTCACATCTTCCTGTACAGTTTTTCAGTACATTTGAGTTTTCATTTCCTAACTAGTGGTTTCATTTCTTATAATACCATTGCTTATTTTTTGTACATTTTACGTGAGCCTCCATCCTAAAGAACAGCTGAATTCCATGCATGCTATACTGCTAAGTAAATAATTGTAATGATAATTAAGTAACTAAAAAGACTTCGTTTACGGTTGAGTGCCTGCAGTAGGAGGTTCTAGGGATCCCCTTTGCCGTTCTTCGTCTGAACTAACATCTTCGTCATCAGCGTTGCTGTCGTTTACCTCTCTTTTCTGGCGGCTGTCATCACTGACATCGCCTGCACTTCTGGTAGAGCGGTCATCATCATTACTGACATCGCTGGTGTTTCTTTTCTGCCTGCTATCAGAATCATCGTCCTTGTCCTCGCTGAGATTGTTCGCTTGTCTCTTCTGTCTGCTGTTGCTGTCGCTGCCAGATATATTTCTTTTCGCGCTGTCAGAATGACTTCTTTCATCGTCGGCAGCATGGTGTGCGCCTCGTTTCTGTCGACTATCCGAATCGTCGTCGTCGTCATTCCTTTCATTGCTCACTTCTCTACTATGCCTGCTGTGTGAGTCGCTCTCGTCGCTCCTAACCATCGACCGACTGGTGGTATTCCTCTCATCGCTCTCATCACTTGAATCGAAATCGTGTTTGGGAAATGGCGGGCGGTAATCCTCATCGTGGTCACTATGGCTTTGGATTGCGACATCGACGTCGGGTGCGTTCCTCGATATGCCGGTGATCGCCACGTCCGGCATGACTTCACGTTTTCCCTTGTCCACCCAAAGAGGATTGGGCTGATGAAATTCATTTGATCTTCCGTCATCGTCCTTGCTGTCGGCATGGTTGATGACAGAGCGAGCTGACACGACAGTCAGCACGAGACAGAGAATGGTTAATGGTGTCGTTCTAGGACCCATAGTAGAATCAGTGTCCTAAAAAGAACCAAATAATGTTATGTTATAATGATGAAAAGTATAATTTAAGCTATACGGAAAATGTGAGAATCGGGTGGCCTGTATAAAGCAACAGACACGTAACCGTAAACGAGGTCCAAGGTTAGACACAGTCGATGAGCTGCATGGTATAAGTCATTCGGATATAGGAGAATGATCTACCTCTGTTTTTATGTCATGTATGTGCCTTTCTCCATCACCGCCGTTTTTGCCGGAGTATAATAACCCAGCCAAATAATATAACCCCTTTTCTCGACTATACTTGGTGCCTTCTCAAGTTCTCTAAAAGCTATGTTCCATTTATCAATCATCCATGCATGGCCTACACAGATTTTTTTTTTAAAAGAAAGCAGAATGCTGTTTAAAATTGCCAGAAGAGGGGGTAAAGGGAGAGGGAAGAGGAAAGAGAAATGGAAAAGGAGAAAAGGAAAAGGAAAGGAAAATAAAAAAAACAAAAAAAAAAAAAAAGAAGGAAAGGAAAAGGGAAGGAAAGAAAAAGAAGGGGAAAAAATTGGTCAATTAACTGGAAAGTTAATATTTGGGGCAAAAGGCGCCCCCTTCGGAAATGGGCTGCTGGCCCCCCCCCCCCCCCCCCCCCCAAGGATTTTCAAAGTTCCGATATTCGGGCAACCACCACTGAAAATTCGGGCAGCAAGGTGCCAGCATATCCACATATTTGGGCAGCAAGGTTCCCAGATAATTATGTAACTTCTGTCCAACTAGATTTTCACTACGAAAAGTTTTTTAAAATTTGCTCGCTCGCTTCGCTCGCTCACAAAAATTTAGAAGTTATATTGATATTCGGGCAAAGGGCTTCCGCCCCCTTGCGAAGATGGGCCCGTATGATCAAGATCTCTACATCTGCGATTTTCTTTTATTTTTATTTGTGGGGGAGGGGAGATTTGGGTGCAGCATTTTTGTCCGCAAATTTGGGTGTCACACCCCCCCCCCTATTTAAAATATCCTAGCGACGCCCCTGCATTAACTTAGAGGAAAGAGATATTATGATGCACATGAAGCAGCAAAGAACAACGGGCAATTTTCAAATCTGAACGGACATTTTACCCATCGCATGCAAGAGAGGCCAAATATAATAATTTCCAAAACCTTTTTGGGGCTCAGTTGCCAAAGAAGGCCTCAAAATTTATGAACAGGAAAATCAACCCAAGAAAATGGGCGAAGGCCTATAGTGGGCATTTGGTCAGTATAGCGTATCCCCTACTTAATGAAGCCCAATACATTTTAATGACTTCATGAAATACAATGAAAACAAAGAAACTTTTCTTTAATGTCACCTCAACCTTTCAAGGATAAAAACACTGCGTTCTCATGCACCGGAAAATACCATTTTTGACAATGCCCCTTCCCACTTTGAAAAACATTCCGCCGTCCCTGCTACACAAATTAATTTACTTTCGTGGCCACCCCACTGAACAACTTAGGGCCTTTGTATACAATCATACACAAGTGAGAATACATACTCAACAATATCTGAATATACATGTATAATGGCAAGTTTAGAAACACCTGTTCGTGTGTATGGACATTAATCTTGAAATAAGATAGCACTTTTAATCCATCCAGTTCAGGAAGTGTTAAATAAACAACACAACGATATTAAATACAATCACTGTAATATAGGATCACTTACCTTTGCGTGTAACAAAATAATCAAGCTAGAAAGTTTATACGAGGGAAATCGACTCTAGCAGTGCCAAAATAAAACGTTGAAATTTAATGATGAATATCAATTTCAATCACGTTACTTATACTTTTGTTTCCTGTAATATGATCTCCATTCTGGACAGATTTCGAAGATTAACGTGTGGATTAAAAAAGTTTTAGTGGTTAAAATTCAGCTACCGCAGATTCATTTATGCGATTTACAACTCTCATTGGAGGAAATCACAGTAGAACGCACGACGTATATTGTATTGGGAAATAACTTTTAAGTATTCTTTTGGCATGATTTGGTGTTGATAATTCACAGGCAGTTTTCTTAATCGAGTAAAAAATATACCAGTATAATAAGTCAAAATGTAATACAGAGGCAAGTAATGTCGTACGCAAATGTGTAATCATTGATTTCATCTTACATTTTGTCACTTTCCAAGTATTTGGGTTATGGTTGACAGGGTGGATTAAATGGGGATTATGCCGGACTATATGTAGTGTTGAAAATGATACGCGATATAGAACTTCCTGCGAAAATGTGCCGGAAAAAAGCCCAGAATTACTGAGAAAAACTGGAACATTACCATTGATTACTTCCCCTTTCCCTCAATTTGAACTTTACACCCCCCCCCCTCTCTCTCTCTCTCTCTCTCTCTCTCTCTCTCTCTCTCTCTCTCACTCACTCTCTCTCTATCTCTCTTTCTCCCTCTCTCTCTCTCCCCCCTCTCTCTCTCTCTCTCTCTCAATCTGTATGTTGCTCTCCCCCCTCTCTCTTTCTCTCTATCTCTCGCTCTCTCTCCCTCTTCGAAACGGGACCTGTGTATTTTAAACAAGATCATCTTGAGCAACCGCATCCCCTTTTCTTTATTATGTTTCTATGTCCCATCTTTGAAAGAGAGACCATACTTGACAAATCAAAGAGAGTGACACTGTGTTTAATGATGGTCTGAGAATCACTATGTGTCTGCCAGAAGGAAATAACAGAAAAGTGATAATATGACTGATTGAGTAATGTTATAAGAAAAATAGTACAATTCTTTACCTTGACAAGAAACGCCGAATATCCAATTTTCTATTAAGTTTTAGCTTGAGGGATGAATTATTCCATATATTGCGATCACACGATCATGGGTGTCGATACCGGGGGATGGGGGTATATCTCCCCCCCCCCCCCCTCCCCGAATTTGAGGTGGGGGATGGCCTGTATTATCATACCCAAATATTTTTTTATGAAATACATAAGAATTATGATACATTAACTTAAAACTAATAATTATCCAAACTCATTATGCTTGATCTTGAAATACCATCACATTCTTTAATGATTAGAAATAAGGAAATAAGTGATGCCATAATTTCAATGCGAAAATATCGAAGAAAATTCGTTCGCTCGCATTGTTATTTTGTTGTATTTGCCGTGACTTTAGACAACATTTAATCACACAGAAAACCATTTAGGGATGCTCTAATGTAAGTTTCACAGACAGATTTTTTTTTAAAGGCCCTGGTGTGGGAGGGGGATACCCCCCCCTCCCACACCCTCCCCCCGCTCGCTCACTCGCCGGTCATCCCCCCAATCATGAACTCGGATCGACACCCCTGCACAGGATGGGGTAGAAAGTAGCAAACGCTACACGTACACACCTTTCTGCGAAAAGGAGTCAAATTTAATCAACATCAAACCACAGGAGGGAAAATAATAAACCAGATAATCACCGGTAAATTGATTTTGGATGAAATTATTGGACATGGTATACCAGTACCTGCTCTAATTTCTTAATAAAATCAATCTGGCACGCCCAAATAATTTGAGTACTTATTTCCGGAAGTGGAAGCTTTCTGAGGTTTGCATAATATTATGCAATGAAAGCAAAGTTATATATGATGGGGTGACCATATTTCGCGCACATTTTAAAAATTTCTAGGAATGTGAAATTCCATCTGTAATTTCTCATATTCTACAGTAATTTATTCAAAACGATTCATACCAAAAGGAAAGCTAAATATTAGTTTGCAAATGTGTCCAAGAAGGAAGCTGATCGACTAAGAATTTCGGAGATATCCCGATTTCAAAATTCGATGTCGGATCGCTACGCGCATGGAACTGAAAATGGGTCATGAAAACAGGGAGACCTTATTTCACGCACGCGAGTTTGCATCTACTTAATCCAACATAACAATCCATCAAAGGTAAGCTATTTACATCATTTGCAAGGCAATTTTATCATACAATCATTTGGTATCATGCTTTACTTACAAGTTTGATGACATCTTCTCTCAAAATGACGATTTCTAGACCCTTGTCGGTACTTCATATTTTCGGAAACGGACGCAAAAAAGTAGCAAATTTTGCCGATTTTTCGTCAATATCTTCAAAACTTCTCACCCAATTTGAAAGAAAATTTTGTCCCTAGGTAATTTTAGGTTCCTCTATCGATTGGTGCTATCAGATTTTCGAAATTCTTTCTAGTTTTTGAGATATTACCCTGTGCGCGAACTTAGGACATGCGCGAAATATGGCCACACTACCATACTATTATTTTGTAATATTAATAAAACGTGAAACCTGTCCATCACTAACACAGAAAACATTTTAATTGTTTCCTATAGATTAATGCTCTTAATCAATCAAAGATACAACATGTTCACTGACCTTGGATCATTTTATTTTAGTCAGATTATACTTTGATGCAAATTTATATTCGAATATAAAACTTAGGAAAATTGAATCAACCTGAAAATATGTTTAAAATAAATGACTGACATCGATGGCATTATTTGGAATTTGAGTATATATACATTGGAGTATGAATATGCAGAATTGTAATCACGTGTTTGGAGATGATTTATTCATCAATCATCACTCCCCCACCCCCGCCTTTAAATTGATAATGTGCGATTTTCGCCAGTGCTATAATTGTTTTTATATATGTCCTTTAATTGATATAAATTTTCTGGTAGGCCCCTAACGATTTTTCCTTTTTTCATATGCTAATCGCGATGCTTGCATTCGTTTAGACATTTCAGTACGATTTTTACATAATTTTACGTATCCCTATTTCCATTCTGAAATGCACTACCGGTACAGTGGAATAAATTCGTTTGCAGTTAGTGGTGAATGACAGTGGTGTATCTACGAACAAGTTTCATACTTTGGTGAAAAGACACCCCTTAACAAGGATTTCGCGTGCTTTTTTTCGTAAAAATTACCCCTTAACGAGGATTTCGCGTGTTTTTTTCATAAAAATTACCCCCTTAACAGGTTTGATTGAAATATTACCCCATAAACAAGTTTGTCTTAAATATTACTCCCTAAACAAGATTAACTTAACCAACATAAAAAATACACCACTTGAATTCAAGATCACCTTTTGCAAACTGACATATCCTTCACCTTTGGTGGATAAATTCTTCACACAAGGCAAACAAAATAAACTGCACAGAACTGCTGTTGGTTAAATTACAAATGTTATTTTTTACTTCAATTATGTTCAGCACCCCCTTTTTGTTGAAAATCGGCGTTTTCGGACCCCTTAACACGTAACGCGCGTTACGCGTCCTGGATGAAAAAAAAGACCCCTTTTTACGCGTTTTTTTTGGACGCGCATGTGTACACCAATATACCTGAGTGGCCCCCGGGGCTTGACTGCGATTTTCCCCCGCGTAAAATGCATAAAAATGCATTTTTAAACGTTGAAATGCGCAAAAAAATCTACAGCTCGATCGGTCACTTTGCTCCCTCGCTTGTACAGTTGCGTAGAGAGGTTTCGGCGGGGGCGCAAAGTTCACTCACTTCTTGCCCCTGGCGCCATAATACCTATCCTACGCGACATGGTGAATGAAAATACCTTTTGGTTAGATTACATTGTAATGGTAGTTTTTTTTTTTTAATAGAAATATTACAAAGGAACCATTCTTCTTAGATGAAAAGAGGAAAAGAAAAATATGTAAATACCGGTAGGCTAATTATCAAAAGGATGATAATGACGCGAAGACAACCTCATGCCATTTTGTGTGGAATTTCTTGAGCCCATTTGTGATATTTTCAGAGATTTTCTCTGACCAATGCCACGGGGGGGGGGGGGGGGGGGGGGGTCCTCAGTGCCCCTGAAAATAACAAGGGGGTGCTCCTAGTCTGCAAGCACAGACCCTAATTTGACATTTTATCAGAAAATCATTGTGTCTTGAGAGGAGCCTAATCCAGCTACCTACTGGTCGTGTCAATATAGGCCTGGTCAGGAGCAGCTACAGTACATGGCCTATGGTAGTCTTACAGCGCAGACTCTCTTGCACGACTGACCAGGGTTTGTGCCTGCAAACTAGGGTGCTCCAGCGACGCAGCCTTCCAGGCTTGGGGAGGGGAGGGGGGTATCTAGCTGCGAGCTGCGCGCCGGGGTTGCGCGAAGGTTGAAGTTACCCAAAATGTCCGAATGTTGGTACGGGTCTGATTTCCAGACTAAGCTAGCCAGCAATGACGTAATTGACTGATCTGAGCTGGCCTGGATGCGGGGATCGGATTGCTGTCATGTTATGACAGTCCTTCACTTTTTCGGTGATAACCTCGTAAAAAAATCGATCTAAATTACTAAATTCAAGTTCAGTTAGCACTGCTGCAATTCCAAGATGAAGTACGTGGGCACAAGATCCGAAGAATTCGGGAAATTTTCGTTTGAAGAAGCGATCTTCTCTCCAGGTTATTTACCAGACGGGGGTCTTCTCATACCCGAAGTGATCCCGGAGCTCTCGGCGGGCACTCTGCAAGAATGGTCCTCACTCTCCTACGCTCAGCTCTGCAAGAAGATATTTCCGCTGTTCGTTGGCGAAGATGAAGTTCCACTTTCTGATCTGAATGGTGAGATCGAATTTGAAATCTGTTATGACTCATAAGATTACCGGCGATTCTGGCCAGCATACTACCAATATTAATTATCATTTATCAGAAGTAAAAATAATTAATAAAATTAAACAAGTAACAGCTTTTCTGCCCTTAATGCATAATGGCTTAAATTAAACTTTAAAGTGACGTGAGTGGAAGTGAGCTAAAGCTATGCTGGTTATGGTTTGCTAAGCTAGGACCTGTTAATTTGGGTGAACAATATTCTTTTACGCATCATTATTAGTTTGAAAATATGTGTTTTCTTTTACATTTGTCCAGGAGCATAATATTCTCAGCAATTCAACTTCAGAACAATAAAGAACAAGATTTATGATTGTATGCAACTACATGGAAACTGATGCCTTTGGCCACTCACACTTATGCGAGGTTATTGGAGATAACCTTTGGCCTTTGGCAACCACTGATGATTGGTTGGAAGTCATTGCCCATATTTAAAGGTTGAAACCAAAATGAAAAGTAAAGCAACTTGAGGCTGAGTTATTTCAGTAATTGCAAGTATACATCTTTAATAATTATTCTGCTTTACAGACATTGTTGATCAAGCAGTTTCCAAATTGAAGCTCCCAGAAGTTAGCAAGGTGACCAGATTGTCCAATGGCCTGAATGTTGCAGAGCTGTTCCACACCAAAACTTTATCCTTCAAGGATCTTTCTATGGTCACTGTGGGCCAGTTCATGAAGTACTTTCTAGCAAAGAGGAAGAAGAGAGTTATTCTTGTTGTTGGTAAGTTAGATTTTGATTTACATGTACATGTACACCCCTTGTGTGTCATTGTAGAAGAAAAAAAAGTTACTGTTAAAGGGAAAGTTCATCCCGAAGATTACTTGAGTTTAAAAAATGCAGAAAAAATAAAGAAAAATATTTGCGAAAGTTTGGACAAAATCCGTTAAAGAATAACGGAGTTATGGACTTTTGAAGTTTTGATTTTGTGACGTCACATGCGAGCAGCTCCTCCATTATGTAATGTGATAAATATTCCATAAAACACAGTTTCTCAGAAAATTTAGAATATTTTCGTCTGTGCATTTGATATATTGTCAGAAATGTTATTCAATACTAGATTCTGAAAAGAAACAATATTAATTTATCGTGGAACGTAAAAAAAAATGCGAATATATGGAATATTTATTACATGACCAATGGGCAGCTGCTCGCATGTGACGTCACGAATCCAAAACTTTAAATACTCATAACTCTTTTATTATTTGACCGATTTTCATCAAACCTTCGCCAATATTTTTCTTTATTTTTTCTGCATTTTTTAAACTCAAGTAATCTTCAGGGTGAACTTTCCCTTTAATGAAGTTGCCAATTATTTTATGCATTGTATTTCATACATGTACATACATTTGAAATGGAGCATGCTGAATACTTGAAGTGCCACACCTCCATCTTCACGTAGATAGAATGAAAAGTGTGGCAGGGTTTAGGGGGCTTTGTAGCCCTTTAGTAACTTCATTAGTTGTATTACTTCTTCTTAAGTACATCCCTACAATGAAAGACTTAAAATACATTCCTCAATAATTGTACATGTAGTTAAAGCACTGACTTAATGAAAATGTTCAAAGGACTCGAAGATAAAATTAATTGTGCTTTGAGATTCCACGCAGGGGCTTGCATCCTTGGTATAAAGAAAACAAATGATAAAAAATGGAACTTGAGCTGGCAATATGGACCTTATCTTTTGTGGATACTTGCCGGATTCCAGAAGGATACAACTTTAATACGCAAACCCATCTATTTTATTTTGTTGGAAGTGGAAATAAACAAAATGAAATGAAATGAAAATAGAACAATAATTCTCTGTACGGTGACAGGCACATCAGGTGACACAGGTAGCGCAGCTATTGAAGCCATTCGAGATCATGACTACATTGATTTCATTGTAATGGTACCTCGTTGCTCCCAGCTCCAAAAGCTCTCCATGTTCACAGCCATTGATAGAAACATCCACATCTTCCATGGTGAGTTAGTTGTAATTGATTCAATGGTTTATTGGTTTATTGATCAATTGATTGATTGGTTGGTTAATTGATGAATTGGATGATTGGTTGGTTAGATAATTAATAGGTTGGTTGGTTTACTAATGGATGAGATGGTTGGTTGGTTGGTTAACTTGGTTGGTTAGTTGGTTTATAAGTTTTATGGTTGGTTGGTTGGATGATGGGTTAGTTTTTGGATGGTTGGTTGATTAATTGATTGGTTGGTTGGTTAGTGGGTTAGTTTTTGGATGGTTGGTTGATTGATGGATGGATAGATTGGTTGATTTGCAAATGAATTTATCAGTGAGTTCAATGAAACATAAGGTGAATTGGTTCAATTCTTTTTGTTGGGGGGAGGGGGGTCAGTCATTCTTCTTTTAGTACATGTACCTTTGATTGAATGAATGAATTATTTATAGATTGATCTCATGATCAGTTGGTTGTGTTGAAAGGGTAAGTTATCCTTTTCAAGGCAAAAAACCCCTAAAAAACATGATCATGAATTACATCTCTACAATTTCCATTGCACTTATATTTTTAGGACCTGACATGTCTTCTGATGACTGCGATCTTGTGATCAAGCCTGTCGTCACTGATGCTGCTTTTAAGGAACGCCATGGTCTAGGCACTCTCAACTCTATCAACTGGGGTAGGGTGATGGGACAGATTGTTAACTACTTCTTCACCTACTTCACCATGTGTCCATCATGTGACAAGGTTGTTGAGATGATCATTCCAACGGGTGCCTGTGGCAATATGACTGGTAAGTAGTTTCAGTAGTATGATCTTATTTACCCAAGGTAGCCTCTGTCATCAATATTAATCTTGGCTTTAGCCATGCTACAATGATATAACACTCCAGCATTTAAAGATTTTTTTTCCAATTGGGTACCCAGGTACTTCACCTGGGTGGGGTGTGGCAAATGTAGATTAATGCCTTGCTAAAGGATATTAGTGCTGTGGCAGGGATCTGAACACTGTACCTTGTGCTGCTTAGTCTAGGAACTTATCCATTAGACCACAACATGTCCACATTATCAATTCTTCCAGAACATTGTTTACAAAAGATAAAACAGTAGAACATTCTTGCATTGTCTTCTCATGAAATATTTTTGTAAAGATTAAAACTAGAGCATATTCCCATGTTTTGATTATAGAGGGGTACTAATCACTGTTCTTCTCTGCTTTTGACCTCTTTGTGTGTGCAGCCTTACATACAGGGCTGTTGGGGGTATATATATTTTTGCTGTAACATCCCTGTTTGTGTCCTCAGTGCAATCATTCCTTCAGTGACCTTTATAGGAAGTTTGAGTATCTTCCTATTAGGGCTGGGACTAAAAACCGGGTACCCGAGTCCCGCCCGAGAGCCTCGGGACCCGGGTCAAAATATTAGATAACCGATACCCGAAAATGAGTATTTAATTATCACCTATGTATGTACACGACAAGGCGGTAGATGAACGTTGAACAGCCATTTACTATTTACATGTAAAAAAAATCCATGTAGTGCTCTAGCGCACCATTGCAGTGATGCGCTTTTGATTCGTTCAACTCACTGTGAAACATAACCTTACACATTCGTATACACAGAGAGCAAAGCTCACTGCCGCTATTCGGAGACTGCTCATTGGTTCATTGAACCCATGACATAATTTGCATTTAGTGCCCTTCCCCCTTCTTTGCAGTGAACGATAAGTCTATGAGCGATTAACGGGCGTAAAGTTTACAAACTCATGCATATTCAACAGTCGCTCCACACTCGCACGTGGCATCTCACAACTCGTACACTATTAAACAGGTATTTTTAACATCGACGATCACGATCTGACACTGTCACAATATCCTGAAACTTTAGCAAAGAAGTTACCAATTACTGAAATCAGATTAAGAGTACATGAACGATATATCCAAAATAATATCCTTCATTGTTCATGCGAAAGTGAAAAGCAAGGCTGTGAGAAGCAAAGGATGTCTACAGTGCGCGCGATTAACATTTTCATTCATAAAATTGGGCTTGTGACGTCATTTCATGAGCGGTCCGTTAATAACAAGTCATGACAAGTCATATGCCAGCCAGCCAATGAAGGTATGCGCCTTTTTTTTTTCTTTTTTCTTTTTTCCTTTCATATACCGCGGCGGCATTGGGCGGAAAGGCGCTTTGTATAAACAGATCGAATTTCAAAAGGGAACCGCATGTGTGTGTTAAAGGATGAAGTTGCAGTCGGACAGAGAAGAAAATGTTGGCTTGATGATTTTTTTTGATGAATGATGAGTTTGATGAATGATGATATTTGATGTCTGATGAAGATAATTGTTTTGATGATGTTATTATCTTGATAATGATGATATGATGATGTCTTTGATGATTATGATGATCGATGATGATATCAATGGTGCTATATGGTTGATCATGATGAATTGATGATTATGTGAATTAATGACGATATGAAATCATGTGATGATGGTATGGTGATGATATGATAATGATATGATAATGATATGATAATGATATGATGAACTACAAAGTGAGTAAGTGACTCGATCTCTACGATCACGATGTCAAAATTCCCAAGAGCTGCCCGTACAAAATTATTAAGAATCATCATGATCATCGTCTCAAACGAGTTTTTCTTCATAAGATTTCTTTGTATTCCCCTTCCTTTTTTATAAGTACATGTACATTCATGTATTTTGGATAAACATGTGCGAGGGACTGTTGACCGCGCGTGACTACCTAAGGCGCTGGCGCGCTGGCATGATTAGACGGTAGACAATTTCTACAGATTAGATTTAGGCGGCTTATGCCTATCCTGTCGCGATTTCCTCCGCCTGTTTTGTTGTTGTTGTTGTTGTTTTTGTTTTTGTTTTTGTTTTTTCCTCGAATGGTTTATTTCAGTTGCCAAACACAAAGGAGTTTTCCCACAGTGTTTGTAGCTTCTTAGGGGTAAATATTGGCTTGTAATTCGTGTTATATCATTTTCGGGTAACCGGGAACCCGCCCGAAAAATAGTCGGGTTCCCGAATTGAAAAAATACCCGAAACTCCCACCCCTGCTTCCTATTAGACATTTCCACGTTATGTAACTTCTAGAAAAATTTAGTTTTAAAACTGATCTTTTATACAGGTGCATGTATAGCTAAGAAGATGGGACTACCTATCAAGATTGTGTGTGCAGTCAATAGCAATGATATCATCTACAGGACGTTTGCTAAGAATGATTACTCTATGAATGAAGTAACTGCGACCCTGTCCCCAGCTATAGACATTCAGGTAGGTATTTCTGTACTGTGAGACTGTAGATTGCACCCTATACATATGCCCTGTACTGAAGCTGCTCATTGTTGAATACAGGTAGATACTGACAAGATTAGGGGCTAGGCTCAAGACTTTATATGGAATTTTATTAATAATATGGAGTCAGTGCCTATAGACTATAAAGCTCTGTAGGCAAATGTCATTTATTTGCAAGAGGTTATCTCCATGCTGCATATTATTATTTTTAAATAGCTTTATTCAAGATAGTTCAGAAAAACAAAACAAGAAATAGAAGAAGGAAACATAATCTGACAGTATAGGAATATTAAACATCATTGTCTTCTATATCTCCATAAATGTGTTCTCTTCACGATCATCACACAATGTGTGAGAAGCAGGGAGAACAATGGGTATTGCCCATTTTGATATTAGTTTATTGCGACAAAAGATTCTTATCACACCCAAGTATTTGTTTAAGATTTTGGAGGCAACCTGTGTTATGTAATGGATTCAAAGGGCATCATTGGTGTACTATGTTTAAAGATAATGAACAGGAATTGTAGCAAAAATTGGAATTGTTGCCAAACATACCTATTTTGGAGGAATGATTCCCATTTTTTTACTCTTACACTATAATGCTATAAACCCTCGATTCATCTCTTTAATCTGAGAACTTATGCATAAAAAGCATACAAAATAAATGCTTTGTATTCCTCTCTTTGTCTGGAGATATTCCTTCTTTTTGCTTTAGAAGGTTAATAGGTTTGGAAACATGATTCTTTGCCCACGGGAACCATGTGGTCCCTGTGTTACACCTTTCAGGACAGGAATTTTTTCAGGGCTAATATGATCACATTTTCTTCTTCAAATTGGCAACAATAATATTTTTCATTTAGTGCTACAAGGTTGGAATAAAATGTAATGTCTTTGAAAACAATATACATGGTAAGGAACTTTGTCGAAAAGTTGGAAAAATTGCCAATTTTGATTAAAAAACAGTGATTATTAACCTCTTCATGTGTTGCCAATTTAAGGATTTTGAAGCCTATTATCCTTTTTAAAATTCCTGACTTCAAAAGCAATATGGTCATGCAACGAAAATGGACACAGTGTGTGCAGAAATTTTTGCTTTTTGTACTCATGCATCTGGTATATTTTTTAGAGCTCTGAATCAAAAGTTATTGAGCCAAACCACAAAATGTGGAGTGATGTCACGAAAGGGTTAAGCCTTTTGAATAAGAGAATTCAGTAGTCATCGGGTTAAATGTAGTCTCAGATTGTGTGCAGGGTGGTCCACGAGGGGTTTTATCATGCAACAGCGACAGGTTTGAAATGTGAAACTACATGTTTGAAAATCAGTGACGGGTTAAAATTTCATAAATAATCATTTTCAACCAACATTATTTATGAAATATTAGTCATAAAATTTGATTAAAAATGCTTCAAAGTATGGCTCAGATTGCACCAGAGAGGCTCTGAGAACCACAGACAGAGCTTCCAGTCCCCTCAAGCAGGCTCTGGACCCCAGCTGCAAGGGACTTAGCGCTTCGCACACCTCGGTCTATACTCCTTCCCAGCTGCCATTTTACATGTTTGAATTTTCGTTTCTAGACCACCCTGTTGTGTGTATGACTGTAGACTACACCTCATACATAGGCCATTTACAATATACTATTTTAGCTGCACCAGCCAGAGACCGATGAAGTTTGGCTATAGGCTCACAGATTAATGAGACTTTCTTTAGTGTTAAATAGAGACTGCGCCTGCAGACTAAGACAAACCTGTGTAAAAATCAGTGTTGTAGTCAAGACCAGGGGTCCCCGAAAGCAAGACCAGGAGGAATTATGATTACGTTCATTTCTTATTAGGTCTTGGGGTCGAGACTTAGACTAAGACACTGAAAATTCAAGACTGCGATTGTTCTCGCCCCATTACTGGTAACAATGTCATACTTCAACTCTTATAGAATGAACTAAGTTTACCCGGTGCTTGTTTAATATATTAGATTATTTTTTCTCTCTATGTTCCCCTTTTTGTTTTCAGATACCATACAATGTGGAGAGAGTAATGTGGTTATTTTCTGGCGGTGACCGCGCCCACATCAAGGACGTCATGTCTCGCTTTGAGAAAGATGGGAAAGCAACAATGGATACCAAGCTATGGAAAAAGGTTGATATTCAAGATAATGAATGTGCTTGTATAAAATGGAGATTCATTACTCCTTTGTAATATTGGTAATATCAAGTCAACTCAGGGTTAAACTTATTGGCCCAAATTCACGAAAGAGGTTTATTTTGACACAGCATTTAAACCTCCATAAGCGTAATACACACATGTCCTCATGTCCAATAGGCAAGCAATAATATGCTTATCATTATATATGCTTCTTTTATATGCTTATTAAGTCAAATCTCCTTCATGAGTTTCGGCCATTATGAATGCATGTTTAGTGAATATATGGAAACAATCACCAACTGGTTACAGTTTAGCAAATATTGATCAGTTTGCTTTCAGTGACAGTGAAAAAAAAGACACAAATCACCTTCAAATGTCTTGTCTTTTCCAGACGTTTGCGATCAAGGCTCTCCATCTACTTCTATCTCTGGTTAATTGTAATGTGCTTGTACTCCTGTTACAAGTCCGCCCGTTGATCCGTATGCTGTCTCCCTCTGCTTCTCTTTCCCTCAATTTTCTCAGTAAATATCCCATTTTTAAAAGCATTATTGTCTTTTTATTCATGTAACAACTCTCTTTAATTTCCACCAGATTCGAGATACTGTTACCTCCTACGCAGTTGATGATACCATCGTCAAAGACACCATGAGAAGATGCTGGAAAGAAGAATCCTATGCACTCTGCCCTCACACAGCCGTTGCTGTTGCTTACTACTACCACAGGTAACTCCACTTATTTTCATCTGCTCCAGAGCCAGAATGGGTGTTAACCCTTTCAGGACAGGAAATATTTAAGGGTTAAATTGATCACATTTTGTTCTTCAAACTGGCAGCAATAATATTTTTCTTTCAGTGCTACATGGTTGAACAGTTCTAATAAGGTGCAATGTCTTAGAAAACAATATACATGGTTAAGAATTTTGTCGAAAAGTTGAAAAATTGCTAATTTCGATAAAAAACAATGATTTTGAACCTCTCAATGTGTTGCCAATTTAAGGATTTTAAAGATTATTCTTCATTTTAAAATTTCTGGCATCAAACGCAATATGGTCATGCAACAAATGTGGACATGGTGTGTGTAGAATTTTTTTGCTCTTTCTACTGAATGCATCTGGTATATTTTTTAGAGCTCTGCATCAAAAGTTATTGAGCCAAACCACAAAATGTGGTCAATTGTCTTGAAAGGGATAACACCTTTCTGGCTCCCAACAGACGTTTTGTAAAAGATATTTTCTACCAAGAATGAAACCTTATCTGTCCTCATTGGCATGAAATGAATTTGAAAATTTTGCATTTCTAGAATGACTTGGAACTTTAGATCTGCCTTTTATAGCATTCTAAAGTATATGCCTAAGTTAACCAGTCGGAGAGATTTTTTTATTTAGGTTGTACTATTACCAAATAGCTGTTATTCCTTTTATTCTGTTCTCTTTTTTCTTGAAATCTGTGATATTCCACTTAATCCCCTTATTTTTCCATCTTTTCTCCAGACTTGCCAACCCAGATCCCAATTCTCCATCCATCAGTGTCTGCCTAGCAACTGCATCACCTGCTAAGTTCCCTGAGGCGATGGAGGCTGCTGGTCTATCAAGCGTTGCTTCAGAGGAGGTCAACAGATGGCGGTCATTGCCAACTCGTTTCTCAACCATGGTGCAAGATGGAAATGAGGAGAAGGCATTACGGGCCAGGATTGAAGGTATCACTGCAGCCCGGGAAGCTGGTCTGAAGGGGGATCTCTATGAAAGTGGACGTCTGGTTCTCTGAGAGCTCCATCAAGGAGACCAGCTCTTATGTTTTATTATTTTTCAATTTTTTTTTTTATTGTCTTGATTTTTTTTTACCCAAAACTCTAAGCTTCATGGGACTTGAGAGATTTAAAAGGGACCATTCATCATTTTTTTTTGTTCTGTACATATATGTATGGGGTTCCATGCTGGAATTCTTGATTCAAAATATAAGCTACTGTAGTATTTAGCTTTTGCAAGTTTAAATACAGATATTACACTCTTAATAAAGCTATAAGTGGCTTTCTGTAGACTAGTCCATATAATGTCTTGATTTGAAATACTTTTTCTTTTATGTACTTATATTGTTAACCACTGATAGATTTTAGGTAGTAAGGGTTAAGTTGGTGCTGGACTTGGATATTAAATTCTTTCAAATGCTGTCCTCTGGTTGCTTTGTATCAGCAATGACACTTGGGATTCTGTGTAATGTTTTAACTTGGTAACATTTTTTACAGGGTTAGATTGCAATGAAATATGTTTTTGTTATATAATTACTACAATTGAGCAATATTTGAATAAAAATTTGTTATACCTGAAATTTAATTTAGAATATTCAGCTTTCTTAACTTGCTACCAATTCAGTTCGAAATTCTGAAATCTTTCAGTTTTACTTTTTCATAATGTACATGTATACAAATTGTTTACAGCTAGCAGTTAGATTCAGCTCATTTTTATAACTTTTATCAACTTCTATGTTTTAATAGAAGTTTATGTAATTATGAAGAGATTATTACAATAATAAAAGTGATTATATTTTACAATCTTTAGCTTACTCAAAGCAGATTATATTTTGTATCAGAGGTGATTCCTGTCGTGACGTTTTTACACTGTACATGTATTGTCTCCATTGATTGAACATTGCAAGAAAGAAAAAAATGTAAATAGTGATGTTTGAAAGTAAAGTAAAACTGCCAACCTTATTCTAAGGCATTCCACTGAAAATACACAATGTAGGATACAAATGTGTAGAATTATATTATTTCATAATATCAAGGAGCTAAAATTGTGAAGAGTGTTTGGTTCAGTGCACAGATGAAGTACCAAGGCAGTGGGAAGCAGCGTATAAAGAAATTTTCAGTATTATCCCTCAAAGGTGGACTGAAGGAAACTGTTACAGGTCAAGTGAGCAGGTATTCACATTATGAAATTTAGACAAGAAAATTAAGGTAGAGGGGAAAACCGGTACCAATATCGGTTTCCATTATTTTTTGTTTTAAGTATTCTTTTATTTATTTCTTTTCAGTGAAATCAACATTCTATGTACAAAAAATAGAAATATTACAATCATGATGAAATAAAGTATAAGCAGAAACTTTTACAATTTATAAGTAAATCTATACATACAGTGGAACCTCGTTATAAAGAGCACTGATATAACAAACTCTCGTTATAACAAGGTGATTTTCCTGGTCCCATCTCTTTGTATTCTATTGTATTTTGGCCCTGATATAACAAGGTTTCGATATAAAGAGGTAATTTCTCTGGTCCCAAGGACCTCGTTATAACGAGATTCCACTGTATATGGAAAAATGTATACGTTTGTCGAAGAACAAAGAATTTACACGTACATGTACTTGTAATTCACTTAAAATCATTATACCAGTGAACCTTTGGTTTCCTTTCCCCAACTGCAGAGTGCAAATTTACGCCATTGCTAAAAAAAAAAAGATGAATCTCTTAATTATTGAACAGACAGTAGCCTGAAGAAGATGAGAGAGAAAGGAAAGGGTTGAAGCTGAGTTTAAGCTTGAGATGTATAAGGTACTGAGAGAAAGAAAGAGAGAATGGGGGAGGAGGGAAAGCATTCTCGACTTCTTTTCTAGAATATGCTTCACAACTATATACTTTAAAACCAGAAACGTTCACGACATGAAACTTTCGCGAGTCTACACCACCCGCGAAATTCGCGATTATTAAATACACGTGAAAGTTTCCGGTTGGACAGTATAGGCTTAATCTACGCTCTAAAATTGAAGAAGTGTCAGCAATGAAAGGAGTCTTAATGTCCAATGATTGGTGTAGTTTGAATGTGTTTAGGCCTGTACACGTATTTTCAAAGGCCTATTGTCAGAATAATATCAAATGAAATAAACTATTTAGTCTTTTTAGATATTGTCGAATGTAATGAATTGTATTCAACATTTAAAGAAAAGTTATCACCCTCCTCTCTCTCGCCCTCTATGTTTCTGCAACCATCTATCTATCTCTCTCTCTCTGTCTATTTACTCATATTTCTTCTCTCTTTTCAACCCTCTCTCATTTTCCTGCCCCCCTCTGCCCCCCCCTCTCTGAGTCTATTACTCATATCTCTTCTCTCTTTTCACCCCTCCCACATTTTCCTCCCCTTCCCCCCCCCCCGCCCCCTCTCTCTTTATTACTCTTATCTCTTCTCTCTTTTCAACCCTCTCTCATTCCCCCCCCCTCGCCCCCTCTCTCTGTCTATTGCTCATATCTCTTCTCTCTTTTCAACCCTCTCTCATTTTCCTCCCCTCCCCTCTGCCCCTCCCCCTCTCTCTCTGAGTCTATTACTCATATCTCTTTTCTCTTTTCAACCCTCCCTCATTTTCCTCCCCTCTCCCCCCCCCCCCCTCCTGCCCCCCTCTCTCTATTACTCATATCTCCTCTCTTTTCAACCCTCCCTCATTTTCCTCCCCTCTCTCCCCCCCCCCCCCCCCCTCTCTCTCTATTTACTTATATCTCATTTCTCTTTTCAACCCTCTCTCATTTTCCTCCCCTCCCCCCTGCCCCCCTCTCTCTCTCTGAGTCTATTACTCATCTCTTCTCTTTTCACCCCTCCCTCATTTTCCTCCCCTCTCCCTCCCCTCCCCCTCCTGCCTCCCTCTCTCTATTACTCATCTCTTCTCTTTTCAACCCTCTCATTTTCCTCCTCTCCCTCTGCCCCCCCCCTCTCTCTCTCTCTCTATTACTCATACCTCTTCTCTCTTTTCAACCCTCCCTCATTTTCCTCCCCTCCCCCCTGCCCCCCCCCTCTCTCTCTCTCTCTCTCTTTGCTATCATATGAAAAGTTTTAAAATACTATTCATACACATATAATGCTCAGACGGAAGAAAGTTGGTAAAGATATTTTGTGTCAAATTGCAAAAGTCTTGCAGAAAACCCAAACTAAAATATTCTTCCAATGAATTCATTGAAAGATTGTATTTTGACCCTTGTAATGAAGACCTGTTGCACACAAAATGAATATTCACATAGTTTAAACTTTCTAGCAAATTGTGGCAATTATTGCCATGTCGCCCCCTCCCCCCCCCCAAAAAAAAAGACTAGCAGGATACTCTGAAAAACAACTTTAATCAACTCAACAAGAGAAGATAAAAACACAGAGACCAAGTTTTTCCGAAAGATGCTGAATTATTTGAATTTATTACAATTTTGAAACATGAACTGGTGCAAAATGTGCATTGCTCAATTTGATTGAAGGGCCTTTCATTCCTATCCCTATCTTTGTTATTTACAATATCAAAAACTTTTAAATTTTAGAATGAATGATAAGGACGGAATCAAATCAGCCAAACAGTACTTTTGTAGGTTTATCAAAAAGTGATACTAATGATAAAAAAGAAGTATATCATTTTCATAATTGAGGCATTTAAACAGATGGGATTTTTTTTTTTTATGAAACACAGATTTCTTCAGTATTATTGTACAAATCAGAACCATAATAATTTCTTTGTGTTTACAAAAAATCTCTTTGAGATATCTAAAACATTTAGTTACACAAAAATACATGAACCTTTCTTCTATTTATATAAAAAATGTTAAATGTGCTGTAAATTGTACGCAAAGTTATGTCATAAAACTGAATACATCCACTCTCAAATATAACCTTGTTAATTTGTGCGTAAATTCAAGAAATCATCTTTACTCAATGCACATTTCAAAGATTCTTCTCAAAATAATGCCCTTTAACAAATTTAAGTCATACCTGTATGTAAAACCAGTATAGTTTAGGAGGTCAGCATAATAATTTCTTAATCTTGAATTCACTTTTAGTGGGGTGTATACATAGTAGCCTTTCAAATTGTGCCTGTATTAACTCTGCACTTAAAACAAAGGATTTTAATGATGATCTGCTTTGATAATTTGTCTGTATGTGATTGGCCTCTACTTATCCAATCACAATTATTGTTGCCGATTCACATGACTATGCTTATTACTTATTATGCATCACACTAAACAAGTATGCTGTACCAACCAGTCCAACTTTCCCAAACTAGTATCTGATATAAATGATGCTTATGATAGTTAAAAGTGGATGTATGATAATATTGACTGGCTCATTATTTGGTCTTATATGAGATGACACCCATATTGCCCTCGATATGACCATATTGTCATCTTTAACCAGGTAATATAATCACATTTCCCCTCAGATTATATTAAGGTGTCAATTGTTATGAAGAGCTGGGGAAAAAATTGCAGCCGGAGTTAAACTTATATTAGGGAATTTTCAAAGGGAAAGCACACTGCTTTTATTGGGGAAATTATTATTCAAACACTTTGGATGGACTTAACAGTAAGAAGACTGGACAAACTGTAATGAAATCAAATGTTTTTTGTGCTCTAAGACCATATAGATACACCCTATACACAAAGGAGCTGTATAATCAAAGCAAATTGTAGTTGGCTCATTGTCTCATGCAAGGTACATTTACGTTTCTATCCACTCATATTTTTACTTACATTTTATCAGAATAATAACACAGCACACATTTACACACACAAAAAAAATCAAACAGAAAGAAAAATATATCTACTGGTATACAAATTCAATGCAAGAAAACGTACATTTAAATAACTTCCCTCTTAACACCAATATAACTGTATATACAATGTAAACTCATGCACACACATCAAAAGGCAGAGAAGTCATTGAAAGCATTAATAATGCAAACTATTTAGATCATATACGCATTGTACATTTTAAATCTGAAATATATACAAACCAACCACCAGAACAAGAAAAATAGAAACTGTTTAGTATAGTAATTATCTATATCAAAGTAATTATACAGGAGATACATAACAGGAATCAAAAGTTTAAAGTTACCTTTTTTTAAATACATAAATTCTACAAACTTGAATCTACCTTTATTCATAAACAGCAGCATTAAATGCAATACAGCAGTCAACATAATCAAACTCTTATATACTTTCCATGATATATACAATTTTGGAATGTACAAAAAGGATAATATCATATATCTTTTCCAAATATATCTTTCTATGAAGTAGACGTATTCATTGAATATGATCATGCAGTGTGCACATCCATACGAAAAATATAATGATAGAATTCTATGTTATACAAATTTTGAATGTATAATTGCTATCATGAAGCAATGAACGCAAAAATTATTATTTCATATCTATTTCAAATATATATCTTTCTATTAAGTATACCTTTCTATGAAGTAAAAATAATAGAATTCAGATTTTCTCCATCCTAGGCTATAAAAATAATGATATTTCTTTCATAAATATAATGATATCTATTAGACTGAAAGACATTAATTAGATTGAAAGACATTAGGCTTTTTCATTTATGTTTTTCCTAGCATTTTATTCACATGCTACATATATCCAGTGGATAGAGCTTGGATGGAGTGGAAATCTAGATGAAATCTAGATAAAACCGGCAGATTTCAGGTCCGTCTTTCATTGGTCTTCCTTTTCCTTTTTTTGTTTAGCCCACTCAGAGCATGCCATGGTGTGACGTGGCCAGTCAGTAGATTGGCACTGGGGGCTGCAGTAGGACTGTTTATCACAGAGTGAGCATTTGAACTGACCCACCAGACCACATACACATAGGTCTGAAGAATCTAAAAGATATAAAATCAATTTTGATTAATAATATTTTTCCATATTGTAATAGAGATACAACAAGCCCATTCAGAGCATGCCAAGGTGTGTCTTGGCCAGTTGGTGGATTGGCATTGCGGGCTGCAGTAGGACTGTTTCTATCACAGTGTGAGCATTGAAACAGACTACATACACACAGGTTCGATGAATCTGAAAGATATTCAAGTAAATCAAAACAATCAAACTTTGCTCCATAAAGATTCAAGTGAGCAAGTAAGTATTAGAAAAGAGTTACAACATAAAGAAACAATCCAATTTGAAATGTGGGTGGGGTGGGACAAATAAATGTCAAGATGCTTATCAAAAGTTATTCATGGTTTAAAATTCAACTATGATAAGAGATTGTAAATAAATAAGAAAAATACAGGAAGAAGATGGCAATGAAGAAACTATTAAAAAGAGGAAAAGGAAGAGAAAATTTCAGAAAGAAAATGAGAGTAAAGAGTAGAATTATGGGAGAGAAAAAAGGAAGAAATTGGAGAAAGAGAGAAGAAAGTGAAGGGAATAGAAGAGAAGAAAGAGAAGTAGAGAAGAATGAAGAAGAAAAGATACTTGTAAGACAGAATACTATTGAGGTTGGTCAAGGGAGAGACAAATACAGGATCCATGAGAGACAAACAAGAAGAGAAACCATGGAAAAAGAAAAACAAGTCAATTTACAAGATGATGAAAGGTGAGAAATGTATAGACTTACCTTGATCACTATGCCAACGAATCAGGATACAACCAGTTGATCCATACGCCTCAGATACAGAGGAACGCTTCTCTTCTACAGTCTCATAGTCTGACAATTCTTCTGCCTTCAGAAACACAAATGGTTTCTCTTGGACCTGGATAAACAAAACATACTTTATTATTTCTATTTTATATAACTTTCATCTTTTACATTGAAATCAACATAAATCATATTATCTAAGTGTGTCAGTGTTAATTACACCATTGATTTATCAGTTTTTGCATAATTTAGTACATGAATATCTGCTTTTGTAACAAAACACATGCATATGCTTTTGCATTATACCACATAAAAAGAACAAAATTCAGCAGTTTTTCTGAAGTGCAGAACTTGGATTTTCTGACACTCTAACAAACAATATGATTTAATAAAACTGACAAAAAATGAATATATCTCCTTTTGTTCCTAAACTTTTTGAACATCTACAACAGTTGCCTATGATGAGAAGTATGGATTCAGAAGAAGTAAGTTGCACTTTTCATTTAATCTTCCCCTCTGATGTATCACATCAGTGTAAAAAATCTTCTTCAATATGCTACACAATAAAGCGAGATTTCATACCAGTGATTTTGATGTATTTTACTCTTTTTACAAGAGCTCTTCAGGAGCTCTCTAGAGCTAAATTGCTTACTGCTCCTTTTGTATTTTATCCCTGTAGCACACTAACCTTTGGAGGAAGAGACTGGGCTTTCTTGAGGTCATGTCGGAGGTCACTGAGTGTGCCCACTCGGTTAGCAGATATCTGACCTATCTTCTGGAAAGTTCCGTCAGGGTTCTTGATGTTGACAGGCATGTCAATACGATCTTCAATCTCTGAATGGTATTAAGAACAACAAAAATATTCGATTGTTAAAATACAGGTTTAATAATAATAATAATATTAATAATACAATAATAATAATAATAATAATAATAATAATAATAATAATAATAATAATAATAATAATAATAATAATAATAATAATAATAATAATAATAATAATAATAATAATAATAATAATAATAATAATAATAATAATAATAATAATAATAATAATAATAATAATAATAATAATAATAATAATAATAATAAAATAAGTTACATATAAGTTACACATGTATCTTTGATTAACAAGAAGCAGAGTAACAAATACAAGATCAAATACAAGAACAATGACATGTACATGTAGTATCAATTAAGATTCAATTCAAGACTTTATTTCAGATTTAACTGCAAAGAGTAGAGGTCCATAGAATAAGGTTAACAAATGTAACAAGATAAAAAATACTAATACAGGTAAATATAGAAAAGAGAATACACACACTGAATACATCAACTAGAAGTCTACAAATACTGTAACAGAGAACAGAAAAAGAGAGAGAGAGAGAGAGAGAGAAAAAAAAACAACAACACTGGAATGTATAGTCCATATACATGATATACAAAAAGATAATAACATGTGCAGCATTTCAATATCATAGCAAATGTATATATTTCCCTAGTTCATCAGTGTTATAAGTATATCAAGGAATACAGGATATTGTTCTTCATCATAAATAATAATTACATTCAGCAGTTTATGCCTCGGTGAAAATGGAGAGATTCTATAATAAGCATATATATGGTCAATATTGAGCTTATAAAAATGAGACAACTTTTCCTGAAGGTCGACTCATCTTACCCTTCTCTATCTGTCCTTCAGTAAATCCCGGTGGTAGAGCGGTCACCTCAATCTCTGGGGTTCGTCTGGGACTGTTAGGGGAACGACTTCCTAACGATGCATTACTATCCTCATTGACCAACAAATGAACCTGCTTATTCATTGGTCTGAAAAGGAAATAAAAACGTAATGAAAAGAACTGAATAAATGAATCTAGAAGCTAATAATAATGATGTTTTGTTTTCAAAGGGTAGCCTCATCATTACTAAATACTGTTCTCCCTGAGGGCCCTGCGCATTACCTTGAAGCTCGAATTGTCAGTCTTTGAAAATTAACCCATTGCATATGAGAACCGGCTGGCTCCTGTATTAAGCTTATGGGAATGAGATAATTCAGTAATCAATGGATTAATAAAAATAATTAAAAGGAAACAGTCACCAAAAGTTAATACTGCTGCTGTACATGTACACTGTATGTGTGGGGTTACATACTCCACAGATAAACTTTAACCAAAAAAAAAAAGTAAAAATCATGGGGCTCCAGATTGTAATCTTTTAAGGGTCATGGGCCCACTGTTTAAATTTCAAAATTTTGGATGTTCAAAGTGAAAATGCCATGCGCCATGTGCACAAGACCCTTGCTAGTGTTGAAACCTGTATGTTGGTATATCTTCATAAAAGAGAATTACATTATAAAAACAAGCTATACATGTACATTATATTTTCAATTAATTCACAAATACCACCACTGAGGCAGGGTACTATCATACATACAAAAGTTAAAAAAAGACTAGCACAATATCAAACATGTACATTGCAAATAATTTTGATCATAATTACTACAGAACTAACATGATTTTGAAGGGATGGTACACAACAAAACTCATTTTATAATAATTTTTCACTTACTTCAATCAAATACTTTAAAATTACATTTACAGCAAATAAACAGTTTTCCACTGTTCATTAAATATTATGTTATTGAATGTCATCCAAACAGACCTCCAGGGCAAAGAATACACAATCACCCAAAACATAAGGACAAAATGGCAGATCTTCATGACTTTATTAATTGATAATGTCATGGTAATGACTTGTGAAAATAATCTGAAGCAACAAGGTCAGCACCTTTCCACTTATCACACATATATACAATACATAATTGGAAATGATAGAAATGGTAATGACTTCATTCATTCATTCATCAGCTATTACTTTGCAAATGCCCCTTGCTTCACCAAAAACAGTTAAAATAATCTTTAGCGAGATGCTAATCTATTTTCTGTTGAAAGTAGAAGAGTAGATAAGGATAATGAAAATGGCCGATATGACATTTAAAGAAACCCACTGAATCTACTAAGTTCTTTAAAAATTGCAACATCTCGATACATCAAAATATCATACATATATGTTAATATTCAAAGACAAGGTTGAGCTCTGGGAAAGGTAAAAAATAATACGTGAGCATTCTCATTCTTTTTATGTTAGTTTGGAAGATTATCATTGTAGAAATGTCTACTGAAAAGTATTTCTCTTCAAATGCTCTCAAATTCAAAATATGACAAGAAACAGCTGAAATGTTCGGGCCGAACATTTGTGTGTAGTCCTATATACACATTTCTGTGTGCAGTGCATGTGACTCTCAGCAGGAGTGAGTCAATTTCTTATCATTTTGGTGATTCCAAAACCTTACAGCATACACCAATAATCATGTGCTATATAATCATCCTTTTCCAATGGCTATGAGACAGTTTCTTTGACAATTCAATCTCATGACCAGAACTCAACTTTATCTTTAACACATGAGACTATTAATATTGTATTCTGTACAACCCTATACAATGAGTATTTAATTATAACTGCCAGTGAAAAAAACTACTGCAAACAATGATGGGTATATAATCAAGGCAAAATAAATGATGGGTTAGAGGAGGTGGTTAGTTCTAAATGACAATACACCAAATATAAATGAGCTTTACATATATGTAGCTACCATGATGGATGAATAATGAGCAGTAGGGAATTGCATGATGGGATGGCCTATATACATGGGTAAAAAAACACAGTACAATACTGACCCAATATTTCTAAGCATTTTTGTTCCAGAAAAAAAAGAGACAAAGAACACTGATATTCTTGTATAAATATAACAATAGATGAATTGAAATGATTTGATCCACAAACAAACTAATGATACAATACATGTCATTGATGAGCAAGCAATTGGGATAGAAGCATGTTATATTGAATGCAGACTTAATATACATATATATTTACTAATACACAGATTATTAGTTTTACTACAAGTAAGTGCATGGACACAGTTGCCACCATATTCTACATATCACCTAGAAGACATTAAGGATCTGTATGACAAGTATAACAAAGTCAAACCCAAACCTTGGTAAAATGGGAAATTAGTCACTTTATGGGGTCAAAACATATTCGAAGTAAGTCCATTCATACCGTCCCATAGATGGGTACAGGAAAAGGGTATGGTATAGAGCTATTCATACAGAAAAGTCTAGCCTTTTGTACACTCTGCAAATAAAGAAATATTGTTCATAGCCATCAGATCTTCTGCAGGATTCACAGTTTAAACTGTTTACCATTAAAGCCAAGAAAACTAGGGTTGAAGCCTAAGGAAAATACCAAAATGAAATGTTATCTTAAGGGTTCAGACGATACATTTTCAAAGACTTTGAGAGTTGTCTTTCTTGTGAATGTACATTCCATTTAGTATTTGATTATGAGAAGGAAATGAAGGTATTTCGAATCTCAATCTGAATCTGAATAGTAAAATTGATGGCAACTGCACAGACAATCATCTACATGTATGATACTAGCAACACTCAAGATTACCGGTTGTCTTTGCTCGACTTTGGTTTGGGACCGTTTTTCCTGTGAGAGAGAAAGGGTTTCGTTTTGAAAGCTGAAAAAACTCAAAACTATTGCTCTGCAAATCAAATGGCTTCTTATAAAATTGAATACATACATAATTTAAGGAAGTTCACACAACAACAAACATATGTGATGGTCTTGTTATCCCGTTCGAATGCTGATAATGTTCTCTTTTTAGAAAAAAAGGTATTCTTTTCATGAAAATTCCACCTTAATAAGATCTTCACTTTTATGATGTAGGTAATAACCATACACAACCCATATAAGGACTAAGGGAGGGGGAAGGAGGCAAACAATGGATGGGAGTTAATGTAGAGTTTGTATTATATGCCAGTATTTCAAGGTAAATTTTGTTGTTTGCATTCTGACTGGTTTATGGCTGGTTTGGGATGAATAACAGGATCAGGGGAAGGGGGAGGGGGAGGGGGGAGGGGAGCAGTTAATAGAGCATTTGTTGGACATGCTAACATCACTTTTCTTTTTACTTCCAAACTGATTCAAGAATAAAGGCAAATGGCTCCAATGCCTCAGTCACATTGACAGACCATTTCAACCTGACCAATTATCAACAAAATCTCTTCTACTGTAAATGCAGAAATTTTCGCGGTACATTAATTTTCGCGGATTTCATGCTATTTTCGGCAAGCGCGAATTCGAGAACTCGCAAAAATATTAGCCTGATTTCTAATGCAGGTCAAATTGCGCGCTTCAGCACATTAATGTGTGTGTGTGTCCAATTCATTTTTAAGCGCATGTGTGTAGTTGCGTATGCCATATGCATTTGAATGGACTGCGTGTGTGTAAATTAATAAATGGAGTGGGTGTACATACGAGCGTGTAATTGTACTTTTTGTGCAGCGCGAATTTAAGAACCCATGAATATGTTTTGGGGTCGCTCAGTGTAAAAATTTAATCATGCGAAAATAACAGCGTTTACAGTATTTGGTGTTAATGTAACTTTTTTAATCGGTCTATTGCTGGTCTGGTGTGACCGTGGTATTAAAGGAATACTGGTCACATCACACCGGGATTCATCAAAAGATGTCAATACTCACTTTTCATCCCACTCCACTGCATTGGTAGTGAGTAGAGTAGTCCTGCTCCCAGTAGGACTAACATCCAGGGACTGGTTCACATTGGTCTTGGCATATGTCCTGTTCTCAACACCATCCACTGTCGTAAGGGGCAACCTCTCCACCTGTTGTACCTTGGAATCTTGTAATAGTAAGAGTGATACTAAAAGGTATTACATTACCTCATTGACAATAAGACCAATATCAAAATATATCATACATGTAACTGAAATTTTAGTGAAAAAATAAAAAAAACCAACAACTGCATTATAAGTACATAAACCATAAATGATGATGAGGAATTGGAATTGGGTTGTTGATGTCCGAATCATAACTCTGATACCTAATTGTAACAGTTAAATGAATGTAATCAAAACTCTACCTCCAGGTCTCAGTGTTGGGGGCCATTGATCTTTGACTATATGACTAGACATCACTAAGATCCTTTGAAGTAGAAGCATGTATAAAATTTCATAAAAACATTTGTGAACTAGTTTTTTTGTAGGTCTTTACATGGGAATAAGATTAAAAACCAGAACACACAGGAAGTGAACACATCAACATCAGACATGTACAATGTACATGTACGCGTAAATGTACGATGATTTCTTTCTTTTGCAGCTCAAATATTTGATATGATAGTATGGGTGTCAGTATCCTTCAGCTTACCTTTCTTGAGACAGCACTTGAAGAAGATGATGAGGAAGATGGTGACAAGCATGAATATACCAATGACTGCAACAACGATGATCGCCCAGAGAGGGAATGGTGTTGATGGGGCCTGTATAAGAGAGAGAGAGAGAGAAAGAGAGTTCTAATTCATTCAAAATTTCTAATACATTCAAAACCATCTATGATGAAAACTTCTTGGAACTTAAAAGATTATTTTCAGTTGGACATCTAAAACTTACTTATATGTTATTCAGTTAAATTACGTTAGTTTTTATTAAACCTACTTGTAAAAGCTGATTTCTAATTCAATGCCACTCAATATTCATAGCAAAAATGGCTTCACAGGTAATAAATAGAAATATAGTATGATTCCAAAAACAGACAGAATGCTAGAAAACAACATTATGAAATAGTAGATAAATAAATGCACAGAAACAAAACAAAAAAAGCATTTCCCCCACACAGGAGACAGTGTGATGTATTGTTCTGCTAGCAACAAAGAAAGATAAAATACATTTAAAGGGTACCAATCACCCCCCAAAAACTTTGCTCTCTATGTTAAAGGGTGCATGTCGTTATACTATATTCAAAAAATATGGGCTTCAAATATTAATTCTACATGTATATAAGCATAAAAGCGACTCGTGAGTAGACTACTCGACGCACCCGTACGCGCTCACCAAGGTACAGGCTCGCGCGCAACCAAACTCTGAGTTCGATTCCGTGCGAGCATTTTCATTTTATCCTATATTTCCTTCATACTTATGAACTGTTGACCTATAGAATACCAGACAAAGTTCTTTGAGGTTGATTTTATACTTTCTAGCTGTACACAAATTATTTTTTCAGGTGATTGGTACACTTTAATGATCACTGCACTATAGCATTCAAAAATCCTTTCTTACCAAATATTTTGACACTGGACTACATTTGATAACAATGATGTGCATGACTCTGAACATTTTTACATATATGTGACTTAATACCATGATAATATGCTTGATCAAATGGCTTGAAAGTATGCTTTCAATCCCAGAATCCCAAGATTTGATACCAGTCTCACCTTTCTGGTGTACTCCTGACCGTTGACTAGTAAGACAGGAGAGGCTTCCAGTCTCGTTCCTTCAAAGATCACTACAATGTCACCGTTCTGAAGGTCATCATATAGAACATCAACTGTGCCGTCTGTATCTCCAGTCATGATGAAGCTCAGCAAGATAGAACCTGAAAAGGTCAAAGGTCAGAGTGCATTCACTATCACAGTAATTTAATGCAATATCTAACCCATTTGATATATTTTGTACTTTGTTTTTTTCCCCAATTTTATAAATGCTATTGCAGCTTTTTTCTTTTAGCAATGTATCAATATCATTATCACAGGGAGCACTAAAATGACAAATGTCATGTCTAAACATTGCAAAACAAATACTGATCATAGCTATCATGAAATCTTGGACCAAAAGTGTAAATGAGTCTAGATCCAAATGCTTATGCTACAAGATGTTTCCTAATTGCGACATCAATATCATCAATCTATGAAAATACCCACTCCTTTTTTTAACTTATCTTTTAATTATGAACAAAAATCTTAAATTAGCATTGTAAGGAGGAATAGGAATAACTCTTGTTATGCATAAAGAATGAAGAAATGTTTTCAGCAATAAAGTAATTATCAAATATTTCTTAATGAACTCGAGGTTCTGTTCATATGCAAATGACATGAATAACATAATGCAGGAAATCTTTCCATGGAATGATTATAAATAAACAGTCTCAATAACATTCAAATATTTTGCAATAGTAAGTAGTAATGTACCCTGGGTGTTCTCCTGTTGACAATTTGTTTTAATAAGCTTTTCTATATGATGACTGAAAAAAACATATCTACATTATATACATAGGCATGTTCAAGCTGATACTGACCTTTGGATACCTGGAATTCTGAAAGAGAAACATTTACATATCGGTGGGCGACCTTGTTCCTAAAGTTTGTTACAAAAGCACTTTCTTTTCCTTCAACAACAGAGTAATCAGTATCAAAGGTGAGAGTGACCATCACAGTAGATCCAGTAGGAGGGACTACACCCCTTGTGATTACATCAAATGGATCAAGCTGAACGGAGAAGGAGTAATCGTCTGTTCCATCGGCAGAGATATCAATATTGAGCAAGTATCCATAGCCAGCGGTATCTAGAACCAGGTCCGTGAAGGTAGCAACGCCGGTCGAGAGGTTGACAGCAACCGTCTTCTGGCCGGAAAGTTGTCCACGGTAGTTGGATGGCATGTAGAGTGAAGCAACAGCGCTCCATGTATTGTATCCCTGCATATGAAATAGTGAAAGTTTCAATACTTTGCCTGAAGCCTCCCCCCCCCACCTGACACAGTAATCTCCCCCCCCCCCCCCAAAAAAAAACCAAAACAAAACATGCAGCAGCGAAATAAGTAGAGTTATGCAAAGTAAGCATTGCGATTCTGGATATTATTACATACAGATTTTAGAGTACATGAAGAGGTCTAAAATTAACTAGTTATGCCAACTGCCCCATCCCCCTTGCTTTTCATTTATCCTGCAAACCTACTGCTCATTATAATTAAATACATTTTTCCTTATTGCTTTGTGAATGACTTATCAGCTTGTGCGAATCATAATTGTATTTTTGATGTAAATATTGAATAAACTTCAAACATCAGTATTTTTCCACCTTAAGTAAACTCCTTATTCGTCATATTTTATTTCTGAAAGAACGGTTCCACAAAATATTGTCACATACATGTACATGTGTTTTGAGATTATGTGGATAATGATATTACAAAAATGTTTGAAGTTTTGATTACCACTGGAAATGACTCTATTATCAATTGTCACCTATTTTTTTGTGCTGATCGGTACTTGTGGCACAGAACACCACCGTTCAGCGCAGCTCCTAACGCTAACTCCTCCACGTCCGCACCCAAACACACGGCAGTTACCATAGCTATCGCTGGCGACTCCCCGACGTCCGCATTTCGCCCGCCAGCAGCACCGTCCGTCACTGACCGTAACTCCCCGACGTCCGCATCCCGCCCACTGGTCGCTCCGCCCGCGGCTTCTGATTGGTCAGTTTCACTGACCAATAGCAGCGCGGCGGTTCCGGCACCCTCGAAGCGCAGCTTACGCTATAAGAGGCGCTTGCAGCGGCTTATGTCCTCATTGCCTGACGAAGACTAGCAGATAGCGGTCGAAACGTCGCAACTCTCGTTTGCTCTCTTCGTGTGACAACTGATGAATCTTTCTCTTAATAAGAATAATAGTAAGAACAGAAAGATGAAGAAGAAGAAGAAGAGGAGGAAGAAAAAGGAGGAGGAGGAGAAGAAGGAGAATTGCTTCTTTAATAAAATGTTAACTGACCGAATCTTCCAGATTTGTGACCACCTCTCCAGATACCACGTCTCTGACCTCAACCAGGACACTGAATGCTTCATTGGCATACACCATGCCTGTCTGGCCAGACTGGACCGCAGTCAGCTGACGGGGTGTGATGGAGAAGGCACCAGATCTCGCACCAGTGACGGGTGACTCGGAGCTCTGAGGATGGGTGATGGCAAACTCCAGCTCATAGCCGGTGCCTTGCATGTCAATAGCCAAACTGGTGAAGTTAGCCCAGCCGTCTACGAAGGGAAGCGTGACGTTGCCAAGTAACTGCGCAGTGCTGCCAGATGGACGCACGGCGAGGGAAGCTGTCACCAACCAAGGGTCTGACGAATGGCCAAGGGCTGTCACCAAGTTACCCTGATGGAAAAATATTCAGAAATGAAAGTACAATATGAGGAGATATTATGAAAGTGAACTAGTGAAGACTTTGGGCAATTTTTAAAATCTATGATGATAGCAACTGAAAATATCTAGAGAGCACATAACAGATTATATTAAAGGGTTTACATCAAAATAAATAAATACAAAGAAAGCAACAATGTACACATACCTGTTGATCCACCACTTTGACCCTGGGTTGGATTGGGAAGGGTGCATGCTCACTCCCCTCACTAGGGCTAGTACCTACTACCAGAGCTGAGGGGGTCAAATACACGACAGGCTGGCTAAGTTCTTCCTGTCTAGCTGCCTCCTCTTCTTGCTGTCGCTCAGAAAACCTACAGGACAACCACATGCAGTATGACATCTTAAAGTGTATTCTTATTGAAAAATATTTCACGCCCAATTTAACAACAAACAAAGCATTACAAGTAAACATTCAACCCTTGAAAGTTTACTGTCCAAAAATTTGGTGGCAAAGAAGGAGTTAAAGAACTTTTCAAAGCATAGTTACTAATCAATAAATCTAATTTTCATGACTAAACAATAAATATGTTGATGATACCTCTATATTTACAATAGAAAAAAAATTGCTGGGTGTCTACCAAAGTGTCAGAACCTATGAACGAAGAGGATAAACTTACGTCTGGTCTCCCTCAGCTGGCCCTCCGGTTTCATTGGTAGCTCTGACCCCACCGGTAGGATCAACCGGTGGCTCCACCGGGTCAGTCATCGACATGGAGTTGATGGTAATGTTTAGGTTAGCGCCAAGGTTTCCTTGTTGTTGCTCTGTCACTATAGCGGCCTGGATATCTTGGAGTTCCTCAACAGCAGTTTTGTCTGAGGGAAAACGTTAGAAAAAAGTCTGAGAATTTGTAAAATGAACCATGGGCCATTTTCACAAGAGTTCTGCCGCAATGTACAGTGTACTTGTGGAATACATTTTTTTTCACAGTCTCTCTTTAACAAAGGTATACAGTATATATTCAGCATCATACTTCATGCGAGGACAGGACATAGATATTCACTTATGAATCATACTCCATTATGGGGGGAGGAGGGATATTGGCATTATGGGGGTACGGTTCTAATAGGGTTTATAAAATGTGCATTTCTGGTCCTACTATTTTTCTGGTCCTACTATTTGGAATAGTCTACCCTTAAACATTTGTTCCTGCCCTTCAGTTGAATCTTTCACAAGAAATCTTAAGACTTATTTGTTTTCTCTATGATTGGATTTGGTTGTGTGCACTTGGAGAGCAAAATAATGACTTTGTTTCATTTTTTCTTATTGTAAAGCGCCTTGAGCATGTTTTCATGGAAAGGCGCTATATAAATACCAATATGTATGTATGTATGTATTAACAGGGCAACTGACTACTGAGAAGATATGAAGATATAGGTGTCCCATAATCTTCTCTTCACATTATTTTCCCTTTCCCTTTCTTTCTCTCTCATCCTCCCTTTTTTCTTCACTGCGCCATTTGATTAGGGGACTCATGGCCCCACTGTAGCTATTCCACGGTACATGCACTTACATGTATCAAAAACTGCAATACATGTATGTAAGCATGAATATGATAAACAATGATGAAAGATTGCAGCTCCTTTTGAGCTAAATATACGTTTCTTCTTCTTTTTACTTCACGACAATTATTATCATAATTCTGCTTCTCGAGGATGAATTCTCTCTCCCATCTACATATATGTACAAACGAGAAGTGATAACATGGTCTCTATGTCTCATTGTTTCCTTCAATGTAAACCAATTATATGATTACTGTTTGCTGAAGTCTCATTTCCTGCAACAATCTCAATTTCAATGGTAGTTTCTCCTGTTGCTCGTCTCTTCCTCCTGCTGTCTTCACGGATGATGTCAACCACTATGATGTTCTCTGGCCTGATGTTCAGCAAGCTAGCCAAGTTATTTCTCAGGTTCTCCTCAAAGAAATCATCCACAGGGATAGAAGGCACTCCAAAAGTCACTATCACTACGGGAGTCGTCTTGATCTCCACGATGTTAGACCCACGTACCACCAGGTACATCGTCTGCCGCGCACGGTCAAAGAAGTTCTCCCCATTAATTGTGGAAGAGACCATGGGACGGTATTGGAGGGGTGTCTGTGGTTTTTTCCAGGTTAGTTTGTTGTTCTCGTCGTATTCAGCATTGTTTGGAAGGATGTACACATCGTTACTGTAGACATCAAGTCTTTGTGGATTGGCATACCAGATCCCTATGACCATGGTCTGGGAAGATACAAGAAAACAGAGATATATGACAGTGTAAACATTTATTTCAATATATATGTATTTTGAGGTGCATTTAAGAAAGAAGTACCGGTAGCGTAACTGATATGTACATGTACATGTACCCTGACTTTAAATAAAGGGTAAGTGGGGAGTAAATACCAAGCTGCATTTAACATTGAAGGCCCTATGCATAAACTATGATTTGTGCGTAGCTTTCTTAGCAATCACATAAATATTAATCATCATGTTCATCGAAGTATGAAAGAGATACCTGTGATTCATCAGCATTCAAGAAAAAGAGTCTGAGTCGCTGGGGATTGGTCCCCGTGAAGTAGAGCTCATACTCTTTTCCTGTCGCTACCAGCGTGTAGAAGGTAGAGATCCTCTCCTGGCAGGTGTAACCCAGACACCAGCCGTGGTCCTGAGGTCCGTTGATCAGGTCCACATACTGGTCTGCTAGAAGGGCTACAGGGGATACTCTGCGGGTCTCAGTGTCTGCATCCATGCTCTCTACGATGAACATCATGTGGTCTACGTTGTGGCATTCAAAGGCTTGCCATGTCTCTGTCCAGGTGCAATCAGATCCGTTGGTTCCTACAATGCCTGTTTGACGATAGAGCAGGAATAAATTGGGTTCATATTTCATAAGTTTCCTAATATGATAATATGCCATTCTTGTAAATCACATGTTATGTCATACTTCTCTCTGCCATTAAAAAGAAATTTGGAAATCATTACCACTGCTGATCTGACAAAGCACAGTGGCATTCACCTGGGTCTAGAGTGGCAAATTTATAAATGTCTCGCTAAATGACAGTAGTGACATAGTAGGGACTTGAACCCTGTACCTTCTGATCCACAGCCAGTGACTTATTCACCAGACCACAAGACCTCTACAGTTTGTAGATTAGTAGTCCAACCTGTCCTTACACCAAATGATAACTAGATGACATACAGAATGGATACTGAACTGGACAAACTGACGATTAGACCACATGAACAAGAGAAAAATGTGCATATAAAACATGATATTAGACCAGTTACATAGTAGACAGACTGGGTAAAGATGACATACATGTACATGTACATGTAGGACTGGACAAGGTGTATACTAGACAAAGACAATTTCAACAAAGGGCAGTAAACCTACAGAGGAAGGAGAAGACAGAGACTGTGCTTACTCACCTAAGCACCAATGTAACAATCTGAGGATTACATCTTACCTTTATTTGGAGCTACATCCCCGATATCAAGTCGATCCCCGGTGACGTGATCTGTTAGAGCCATCCTAGGGATTCGGTAATCCCCCAGACCCCTCCTAGGATCCCCATCCCATTCGAATGCAGAGTCTGGTACGACCGTTCCAGCGGTTCCTAGCATGGACCCATCACGATCACGGATGAGGGTCTTCTTCATACCATCGCAGTCCATGTCAACACAGTCGGATGGGTTCACCTTACTGTTATGTAGAGAACAAAGCAACAGTGTTAGGCTTATTCACACAGGCGAATCCAACACAAGCAGTTAGCTTCCTAGCATGGAACCATCATGATCACTGATGATGGTCTTCTTCATACCACTGCAAGCGATGTCAACACAGTCAGATGGGTAAACCTTACTGTTCTGTAGAGAACAAAGCAATAGAGTAAGGCTTATTCTTACAGGGGTACCAAACACATAAACTAACTTATCAAGACCTTCATTCTTCCCGGCAATGTACCATCATTCTTTTGATTTATATCTATGATACGCTGTACTAATTCAATACCTTGTAAACTGTGTCTCAACGATGAACAGAAACAAGTGGTATACTATAAAACCAGAAAGTTTCGTGACAAAACTTTCACGAATTGTTAATGACATCCAATTTTGCAGCAAGAAACTTTTGCATATTGCAATAATGTTATGTTGTTTCAATTGTGATTTTATTACGCGGCATGAAACTTTCACTAATCTGGACCACTCGCTAAATTTACAAAAATTTCTTGTTGTACAGTAGCTTACCTTAAGACAGTTTAGTACAATATTCAAATATTAAACATCCCAGAAAAGGGGGGGGGGTTCCACTTACTTGAGGGGTGGTCTGTGAATAAAGAATAGATTATCCTTGCTGGTGGAGATAAGATTAATATTCTGAACTTCAGTCGGGTGGGTGGCATCATCGGCAAACGAGTTTGTAATGAAGGCACGGCCCGGCATCCCGCAGTGGTCGTCAAAATTCATGAAAGTCACATCTAGTCAAAAGATGAACAAATTTATCTCACAGTGAGGAGCGCTACTCAAAATCTTTGTAGATTGTGGCGTGCACGGTATCCCTTCCTCTAGTGAAATGGTTCACCACAGGAAAACAAATATTTTGAGAAAAATTACCTTGAATTTAAACACAGTAAAATCACTCACAGAACTTTATATTGAGTTTTGTGTGCATGTGAGTATCAAAGAAGTCACAAATATTGCTACAGCAGACCAGAAAAACCCCTCAATATTGCATCATTCTGAAAACAACTCTTGATATCACAAGTGTCGAGCTTTGAGAGGAAGACGGTTGGAAAAATCTCTCAGATGTTTAATACAAAGAAATGAGACCAACTTCATCTTTTTGGCCCAGGCAACATTTCAAAACCCTTTTTTTTCTTAAGTTTCCAAATGAAATTCTAGGTGGGTCACCAAATACACTGTATGATTTGGCTATTGGAAGCTATGTGTAACACTAGTGATCTGTAACAAAATAAATTATTCTGTGAATAAAATTAAAATTATTGATTGATTTCATCCTCGAAATTAGTCTAAGGACAGATTTTATCTCAGAAAACAATTTGTTGCATCAATTACGGTACAGAATAAAAATAGAATCATGTGTTATGTACACTTGATGCCCCATAATCAACAACATCTTGACATTTTCCATAAAAATACTACAGAACACATGAATGATTTCATACATGTTGGCAGAGTGCTGATCCATACTAAACGCCGATTTGTGTTTGAAAACCTTTACAAAAAGGAATACACTCCCTTTAAAACTTGCTCACCTGAGATTTGGTTGTTTCCTCCAATGGTAGGATAGGCATGAATGCTCTTGAAAGAAAAGAATGCGGCTCCGTTCTTTTCAGACATGAACGTGGAGAGGACAATACCAGCCACACCCCCTTCTGGCGTAAGAACAGCGCTGTGCTTCCTTTCGAAATGAGCTACTTCAGGAGCCACCTGAAAATAATCATACAAAACTTCTGTCAATTTTAAGCAAACATCATCTATCATAACTTCAGGACATCAAAGTCATTCTCAATTCCGAAAAACAAATTTGTTATTAAAATATACAACATGTATACACTCATTCAACTACACTCATCTCTACATTAATAATATCCCTCATGCAAATTACATCAATATACACCAATACTCATCCCCTTCGACTGGGTCAAGAGTGGCAAATGAAGACTGATGTCAGTCCAAAGAAAGCTGGTGCTTAGTCCAGGATTCAGACAACAAATCCTGTGATCTATACTCCGGTGACTTACATGCATCCCCCAGATCACTATCTTCTACCCAGAGCGTTGAAAGAGAGAGTTGTGAGACGCGCATAATAAGCCTATGCGTACCCGGTCTTTGTTTAAAACATGGCGGATCATGGAGCTCCAAATAGTTCCCTTTCACGTACGTTCCCTATGGGAGGAAACTATTTGAAGCTCCATGAAATGACTGACCAATCAGAAGCGACCTCCAGCGTCACGACTCTCTGTATGTATAGCTCTGCCTCTACCTATATATCTCCTTAGAAGAGCGAGACTAATCTCTATTTGCATATAGGAATGTATTTGCAGGTTGAATGACCACAGGTGTGTTACAAGTGTGAGAAGTGAATCATCATTGACCTGGTTCAATTCTTCAGTGGTGGACATCGTTAAATCGTCCAGATGAAGAATTAGCAGATTGCTTAATCCTAACTGGATAATCATATCACACTGATATTTACTTTTAAAGCAAAAATACATTGATATGACCTATAATTATGAACTAGGTCCAGCCCTATATATAAAGTTAATGTATATATTATATGTATTTGCTTTACAGGTCTTTACAGGGATTAGGGTTGCGTTCTAGGAAATATTTTATTCATGTTTGAGAGAGGAATTAGGGAATAATTACCTCTGACACATGTTTGAAAAGCTGAACAAATCCAACGTATTTGGTCATTCTGTGTCCCATCTAGAAGCATGAGATGAAGAACCTAACAAACACTGAAACAATTATTTTCCTTCATATTTGGTCTGACCCAAGCTATAGTAAGGCTATCAACTTTAATAGGTAGCTTAGCGAAATGCAATGGTGCATAAAGACATATCTAAATAAAAGTTTTCATATTATTTTGCTTAAAAGTGTTCAAAGAGGTAAATATATTTAATTCTACATCCTAATATTTTGGTTCTGCCTCTATAAAATACAATTTTGATTTTGAATAAGTTTGTCATACATGTAAGTATCTTTTCCCGCGGTTTTACGCGCCATGACATTTTGCTCAGCTACTTGAATACCATTATGAGGTATACTCCAATCTGTGGTGTGGTGGGTCACATATGGGAGAAAACACTTTGGATGTGAGCTGGTATAGTTACCTCATCTAGAGTACAGTCAAAGCTACTGCTGTGTCCGCTGATAAGAGCATTGGTGAGTTGGAAGAGTTTGTCTACCTTCCTGTGACTCAAGGCTTTTGGTCTATAGAACATCGGGAAGATTCCATTTTTGTTGTCTACCAGAGTCACATTCGTCATACGAATATCAGATTCAACCTGAACAAGCAATAATGATATAACTCCATTATATTTCACATGGAAATGGGGTGTAAATAGCATTTTCATGGCAAATTAATGAAAATGTTTCTTAGAATTCAAGTGACTTACAAAATACAACATGCAATAGACATGACATGCGTATCACATAAAATGTTATACTAATCATGAAAAGTTTATAATGTTCTTACAATGTAGATACATAGGCCTACAGTGCTGGTCAAAAATTTTGGTACACCCAAGATTTTGAGACGAGTTTTTACTTCATTGTCTATTCCCTACAAAATGAGTTTGTCTAGGCCCTGACAAAATGTCCTAAAGGTTTGGTTAGACATTACATGTTTACTATATAATATGTTCTGATACATTCAGGTGTGATTGACTTCAACGATGCTTGTTTGGATACCCACAACTGATGAAAAATTACATAACAATATATGTAATTTTAAAGTACTTTTTTCTTCAAAATCGAAAGAAAGATCAAGGATTCACTGAATTATCCAAAGTAGCCATACATTTGGTTATTGACTTCAAATGTACTATATTCCCTTAATGAATTTCAGAACAATTATTACTTAAAATGTCCATTCAGTATTCTAGCACAAATGTTCAGGGATATTACTTAGACCTTCCTATTCAGCTCGTCCAACACAAGCTGTTTGGGGTTAGGGTCCAGAGAAAGAATACACCAAACAGTTTCAATTATTTAACCCTGTTCTTATATTTCTTTCGATTAAACATAGTTTTTGCATGGTTTACATATGTCTTGGGGATCATTTTCCTGTTCAATAACTAATATCCAATATGAATGATCTATATATAAATTGATACAGTGATAATCAAACTTTAAACTGATTATCACTATATCATTTTATATATAGATTATTCATATTGCATATTAGTTACTGTCAGCAGAATTGTATTGCTCATTACTTTTCTTTTATGCATGTAGTAGTATTATGATTTTGTTCCATTTTTGTTGTTTTTCGTTGGAGAGCTCCTGAAGGGGTGAAATCTGATTTAGTGGGGCAACTATCAAAACAACATGAATGATAAATAGCAAGATAAACTATTTTTAAATAACTAAAGGAAAATAAAAATACATTCTTGCTTAAAGTTTGAAACAGAGAGCATTCATTAGATTTGAACAACACAAATTATGAATCTCTTTATTTATTGTATGCAAGACTGATACATGACAATTGTTCCTGACATTAAAGTCTGCACACATATTGAGAAATAAAAGATGCTGCACAAAACCTCCATTAGCTGCAACATTCACACACTCAATTTTTTTCTGAAAGTAATGAAGCCACTTTTAAAACCTTGTGTACTTATAAAACACAATAAGTTATTGTTTCAAATAATAATAAAAGCTTAGTAGCGACCATACACTCTGAATCTTTAAATGGTTTACCTCAACTGATGATCATTAAATAATAAATTACCTGGATATAGAAACCATAGTGATAACAGCGATAGACAAAAAAGTTAGCCACTGATGTACATAGTTCTTGGCTCTGTTTGAACAGCATCACACCCTGTAATAAAAGAGAATCATCAGTATTAGTTACAGATCGTTCTGTTTCATTCATAATTCTCCATATCAGTTGTACGTAATGATAGTGAAGCTGACTTCTGTTCAAATGTCATGTAGTGCTATAGAGCAATTAAATTTTCCTTTCATTTTTTTTTTTTTGTGTGTGAAATCTAAAGTTACCTTATTCCCTCTAATAAGTGGCCATATGAAAAATGGAAATATGTACAATTTAAACCATGTATAAATATCATACATAATGCCTTAATTTGTGTTTGGTACTCTCCTTATATAGAACAATAATAACAATATCAGTAGTGTAGTTAACTGACCCACTCTTGACTCTGTCGGTATATTAACAGTAACAGTGGCATGATAATAACAAATCCCTTCCTAGAGAAGGATACAGAAACATTAACTGACCTGTATGGCCGAGTGTATGACATTCCCACTGAATCGAGAGTCTACCCCACACTCTTCGCCATCCATCTTGATACCAGCCTTCTCTGAACCGGCCACAGCATTGTCACGCATGATAAGGTTGTCTGCAGATTCAAAGGTAATGCTGCCATACCAGTCTATGTTCTGCTTCTGGTTGCGATCTTGGTAGGTTGCCTTGGAGATGGTTATCATCACCAGGTTGTGTTCTAGAATGATATCTTCACTTCCCTCGATGATAATACCTGCAGAGTGAGAATGAGGAGAGGTCTCAGAGGGGGGTTAGAAGGCACATGCTCTGGCCACAATTGCCCTGTGGTCCATTTCTTAATTTCAACGCAGAAACTAACACTAGACCTTATACCTAACCCTAAACCTAACATAAAACCCAATACAAACCCTTCCCTAAACCTATATCCTTGACGAAATAAAGCCAGGAGCAATCAATCAATCAATTAATCACCTTCTCCAATGGTATGAAGAACTACGTATGTTATCCTAAATGATCACTCTTATTGAACTGTACTGTATGTCCTAAAGGCTCTACTGACTCAACAAACCAAACCAATTAACCATCTAACTTACCAATAAAACAATTATTTTATCAATCAACCAATTAATCGATCAACCAATCAATCACTCTACCAATCAATCAATAAATCAATTAGTCAATCAATCAACCAACTAATCAATCAACTAATCAACCAATTAATCAATCAACCAACCAACAAATCAATCAATCAATCAACCAACCATCCAACCAACCGATCATCCAACTAATCAATCCACAAATCTATCAATCCATCAATTAATCAATCAATTCATCAGCCAATCCATCAGTCACTAACCTGTACCAATGGTATGATGAACTATGTTATCCTTCATTAGCATTCTGATTGAACTATACGTCCCAATGGCTCTACTGAATCAAACCAACCAACCAACAACCAACCAACCAACAACCAACCAACCAACTAACCAACCAATTAACCAACCAACCAACCAATCCATCAATCAATCACTAACCTGCTCCAATGGTATGAGGAACTACATGTGTTATCCTTAATGATCACTCTGTTTGAATTGTACGTCCTAAAGGCTTTATTGAATGAACAAACCAACCATCCAATTAACCATCTAATTAACTTACCAATCAATCAATCATTTTACCAATCAACCAATCAATCAATCAATCAATCAACCAAACAACCAACCAATCAATCAATCAATCAATCAATCAATCAATCAACCAACCAACCAACCAGTCAATCAACCAATCAATCAACCAACCAACCAATCAATAAATCAACCAACCAACCAATTAATCATTCAACCAATAAACCAATCAACCAACTAAACAATAAACCAATCAATCAATCAATTCATCAACCAATCCATCAATCACTCACCTGCTCCAATGTAATGATGAAGTATGTTATCCTTGATGATCACTCTGTTTGATCTGTACGTCCCAATGGCTCTATCAAACCAACAAACCAACCCACTAACCAACTAACTAACTACCAAATCATCAGTCAATTAACCACTCCATCAATCAAACACTCACCTGCTCCAATGGTATGATGAACTATGTTATCTTTGATGATGATTCTGTTTGAACTGTACATCCCAATGGCTGTACTGAATCCATAATGGAAGCTGCAACCAGTCACGGCTGATGGCAACGTGTCAACAAAGGGGTCAAAGAGGTCAAGGAAGGCCACCGAGTAACGGGGATCATAGCTCTCAACATAACCCTCCTGTCCGGTGTGCTTGAACTGGACATTGGAAATATAGGCTCTCCCTGGATAAAAATAAACAAGGAAAACAACAGATTTCAATCACAACTGCAAAATTTCAATCTCAGTGAAGTGCAATATTTCATATTCTTCTAAAGAGTTTTATTCAGGTAACACAAAACAAAACTTGGTCAAAAATGCCTCTCATACCAAGGGCACGTTTGGATTTCCTATCTCGGAGTTAAAGCTCATCTTTAAAGCCTATGTACCTTGATAGAGATCCTGATCTTGATAAAAACTCCCAACGAGCACCCTAGCACCAAATAACTGATCAAAAATGCCATCGTAGCTTGCACCCTCGATGACGATGTTCCTCGTGAAAAGTCCGACTTCGGCTGCAATTCTGTACTGCTGTGGAGTATTCTCATTCTCAGTCACAGCTGTAGAGGAAACATGAGTACAAGAACAGTTTGATACATCATGACTCAATGTTAGTAAATGAGGATCCAATGGAAATGACCAAAGACCTCTAACGATTCAACAGATGTAAATGTAGCAGGGCTCCCTTTAGCAAAATCGATAAAATGACCCCATATACCTACAGGTACATGTATTAAAGTCGATGCGGAGCCCTGGAAATAAAGTCTTCATTTATGTATTCAAAGAAATACTCTTCTGTATCATTATCACTAGTGTTAATACATAGAATGGAATTAGACATGCTATATGTGCACAATTTCCTTTTTCCAGGGGAACATTGCTGTGTATACAATACAGTGCAACAGAAGACGTTTTCAAATATGCTCTCTTACAGAAGCAATGCTCATTTAGTGATCCCCCCATCAAGTTTATCCATTGAATACAAAGCCTGAGATAATTCGGGCTGGGATATGTGGAATAGGTTTTTTGTTATAAGTGTGTCATAGGTGTTTCATAGGTGTGTCATAGGTGTATCGTAGGTGTGTCATAGGTGTGTCATAAAATGTACATGTAGGTGTGTCAGAGGTGTGTCGTAGGTGTATCATAGGTGTGTCATATGTGTTTCATAGGTTCGTCAGACGAGTCCTAGGTGTGTCGTAGGTGTGTCATATGTGTGTCATGCCAACATTCAATTGTATTCAACAGGTTAAGATCGGTTGCTTACATGTAAAATAAAAAGGCATTTTAGCAAAACCATGTTGATTTTTAACAAAGGAACACATCTAGACAATCAATGATCGTTGTTCCCTTTCATGGGATCTGTGACATAGGCAAACGCTACAGTTTGTCCGTATTACCTGCGTGTCGATGCTGAAATGTGGAATTGAGAACAAACGACCTTGCACTGGTGACCTCCAGGATGCTAAAGGTCTCAGTGTGCCAGGATTCAAAGTCTGTGGTTGCCACGGCGATTTCATCTCCAACCTTCCAGTCAGTGTCTTCCTCCAACGTGATGGAGTTTTCTCCAGGACTGACAGTCACAGCAAGACGTGTCCAGGTGACCTGGGGAGCTTTGCCATGAAGATCCAGGACTCCAAATACACCTGTCAAAGATCAATGTCATATTCATCCAATTCAACTAACTTTTCAGGGTCCAGAGAATATTCCATATTCACTTCAATTCAAATCAATTCATTTAACATCTAATAAAAAAATTAAAAACATTGATCATATGTATACCAATGTCTACTCATATCTGGAAAATCTATTTTGAGATGCTTGAATACAAGGTCAATCCTGGCTTTAGCCCAGCTGCATATACTTGCAATTATAATATTCAGGAAATTTCTTCCTACCAGGGCCCCGTTTCATAAAACTTGTTATCAATAAAAACTGTCACATTTCTATGCCAAATTTGGTCTCAGCCAATCAGATTCAAGGATTTCAGTAGCTTATAGCAATTATTGTAACTTGTTCTTGATAACAAGTTTTATGAAACAGGGCCCAGGTACAATTTTTTTCATGGGTAAAGAGTAACAGCTAAAAATCAAATATCTTGTATATACAGGACATACAGTAAGCTTCAGGTTAGGATGTCCAAAAATTTGAAACAGTCTAGGGAATTGAGATACCTAATTTGGTGATTTGCTGTTCTTTGCCATGAAGATCTAGGACAACAGATATGTTGGTTAATCATACATGTAACATTCATTTAATAAGGATGCATATCAATCCAGGAAGCGGCCACACTTGACCATGGTTTCTAATCTAGCAAATCAGTCTTACCTAGAGCTTTTGAACCAAGGTTTAAATCACTGGTCAGAGGTAAGTCTGGTGTGTTGTGGTTGCCCTCCAGGATGATATGGACGTTGTGGTTGAAGGGTGTCGACTCGTTGTGACCGATGACAAGATGACCACCCTGGATGAGAATATAAGTGGCCCTCAGAGTGAAGTTACGGACATCATCCAGCTCCAGGGTACCGTAGATGAAGAGCTTGTTCATGATGGGCAGGCTGTCGTTTGCAATGATGTATAGACCTGAATGGGGAATTGATAGAGATACATATGTACTTAAGTAGAGTTTTGAATATGGCTGTCTTTGTCCCAGTATAAGATTCACAGATGGTTCCACCATTGTATAAAGGTAATGTACATACTATTTCGGTAAAAACTGAAGGGGTCAACATATAGGTTTGAAAATATGTTTGGTACTGCAAATCGGAGAATAGCGTTGAACAGCGGCATACTAAAGCTTTTCGTCTCGCACTCATCAGAGTAAACCCCAAGAATGAAGAGAAAGCCGAAACCGAACAAAACAAACAGAAACTAAAGGAACAAAAGGCCAGAAATATCCCCAGAGGGGTATGTCCCATTGAGGCCTGTACGGCATCCGCGTCCATGATTTTCTGAAAAGCACCCTAAACGAGGATTTAGGTTTTTGATACCCTATTCAGGGTAACCCGCCAAAAATTTCTAAATTTTAGATCCTTAACAGGGATTTTTTTAGATTTTGGATAGTATTTTACATCCTATTCGAGGATTGGTTCTTCTTGGCCCTTTTTTGGCCAAAAAGGAAGAGTTAAAGACAAAAAAAATCACTTTGGAACACATTAGGGGCCTACAGAATGATGTTTTCATTGAAAGAATAGGAAAGAACCTTTTTGGATTCATGAAAAAGTATGCACGGGAAGATTTTCAGATCGGCGCTACTCCTGACCAGCTCCCGACTGCTACTGTCAAATTTCCTACCCTTTTCAAGGATCTTTTCTCATCACTACTAGTGAATTAGATGCCTTTTTTCAGAATTGTCCTGTTTTTGATACCCTAAACGAGATCCCCGGGTTACCCGTCTGGTGGTGAAAAAACAACCCTTTTTACTTGTTTTCATGGACGTGGATGCCGTACAGGCCTCAACGAGACATACCCCCCGAGGAAATATCATGAGCTCTGATTGGCTATCTACACATAATGGTAACTTAGGCTTATTGCAATCCGGTTTATATAATAATAGGATAATTGCTAAAATAATACTGCCAGTTTTCAGAACGAAAATATGCGGTTTCATTCACTGACCTAATGCAGAATGAACGGTCGCCCACTGGCGGCCCATCCAACACATGCGGTGATGCGGTCCACAGTTCTCCGGTATACGAATGCAAGCAGCATGAACTTCACTTCGCGCGCGAAGGCAAAACACATACAGTACATATATGGTCCGTTGTTTTCCATATTTGGTTGCAAGAGAGCTAACTCCACTTGCGCTCGCAGCTGTTTAGCTAAACTACGTTTCCAGCCGTTTAAAACCATTGAAATAATGGTTGACGATAAAACAGCGGGAATAGCACACAGGAAAAAAACAGAAATTGAAATCGGCGAGATTCATGAGAAAAAGACTTAGGAGCATTTTTTCAAAAGAAACACTCCAAATCAAGTTCATACCTGGTAGGATCTGCACATCATCCCCGTCCTGTGGCACTCCTCCCCCATGTCCACCCCATCCCTCTGTCACATTGGCCCATGCCATGGGATCTGACCAATACAGGATGTCCTCTGGTCGACCAGATGGGGGTGCTTCAGGCACCGGCGGGATGCAGTCATCGAAGTAACAACGGTAAACATCCAGGTTCACATTGATGTCATTTGCTGTTTCCTGCTCTTTCCCAGATACTGCGGAAGATGAAGATAGGCATGGTCAAAAGAAGGAATACCCAAGGAACAACATTTTTCAAATTTGAATTTATATGACTGCGATGGTCACAGCATTCAAGGAATTCCTTCCAACCATGTACATGTACATATTTAGGACAACTTCATCAAACGTGGCAAATGTAAATTAATACCTTGTGAAAAAACATTTAATGCCATGTGGGAGCTTGAACCAATGACCTATACATCTCCACTCAAGTGTTCAAACCACTCATCTACAACATTGAGAGCAAGAGGTAAACTACATGTACTCTTATACTATTAATACATGGTTGGGAGTGCGTTAGTGCGATCTGGCAACACAAAGGTTTTTATCGTGGTGTACTAACGCACGAGGCGTAGCCGAGTGTGTTAGACACCACGATAAAAACCTGCGTGTTGCTGGATCGCACTTAAGCACGAACTCACAACCATGTATTAATGGTTTTATAAAACGGGCCTACAATCTTGGTGTTTTCTTACAATCTCAGTGTTTGATCTGGATTAGCCGTGCGTTAGTCCCCTCGCCGTGCGTTAGTACTTTTTTTTTGCACGGTCACGTGGTGTTATTTGACCAATCAGGATGGCTACATTCTTGAACCCGTTTTATAAATGTTACTAACAGGCTCACAATAAGGTCATTGGTGTCAAATCACCTTAATTCAAAGGAGGTAGGGTTTAATCTGTTGAGTGATCTGACATGGAATGACCCTATACAAGTGTTACGTAAACTGTCATTTCATGCACTTGAACAAAGACCTTTCCACACAATAACGATTTGGACATACATGTAGCACAAGGTTGTAAGTGAGAAAAAGATAATAGTAATAGACATGTACTTACTGAGATAGGTCACATCATTTGTCACTCTGTCTAGGTAATAGTCCCCGTTCACATTGTCTTCATACGTCACCTGACTCTTTGAGGAATTCTGGATCTGACCTCCTGTAATAGAAATCACATCCACTTTCTGGGTCAGGTTATGGGAAATCAGGACATAGTCTCCATCCTTGAAGGCATCAAAACGTCCGGTGTATGAAATGTTGGTGATCTGCTCGTTACGCAAGAATGACATGTCGTAGTGATCTCCATCTATGAGTGTGACCATCCAACCCTTGCCGTGAGTGAGCCTCTTCTTACGGAAATGGACATGAGCAGCTCCATGAGTGTTGGTGAAAATGGCATCCTCGTAGAGAAGAGAGTGAGGAAGAGGATTATTGAATGCAAAACGATGGAATGAAATGGTAGAATCGCATAAAGCACCGGGAACAGTACCAAAGTTATATGCTGGATCATCCTTAGTGCAGTGATCATCAGGGAGGTTCTCGTTGACTGGTGTGATACTAGCGCCTGCTGTGCCCGACAAGCTGCCATCTAGATCTTCAAACACTGCCTCATAAAGCCACTGGAAACCTACTTTGTTATCAGCATTTCTGAACACCAGGTTTTGGAACCTTGTTGTGAAACCCCCTTGCTCAAATCTACACTTGCTGCATGCTCGCAGAGCAGCACATCCATCTCTGTCAAAATTGATGAACCTGACTCCATCAACGGTCAAGAAATAGCTTTTTGCCCCAACAATACCGCCTACGGTACAGGAAGCATTATGATCAGTCCCTGATATTCCATCACTCCTGCCGATGACGATGCTATCTTTGATAAGTGCCCCCTCTGCCCCATCATTGCTCTGCCAAGGTGCATCCTGCACTTTTTGATATTCAAATCCGGATTGTTCAGTGTCAGAGGAGAGGAAGTTATGAAATTGTACAGCTCCAACACTAACAGCTTCAGCTCCTCTTTCTGTATTCCAAACGGTCAAATTGGCAAAGACAGCCGGTGCAGACTGAACATCATTGCATGCCCCAGTGACCTTGGGATGATAACGAGGAAAGATCCACAGTCCGTACCATCCAAAAGAGTGAGCAGTGTTGTTATTGAACTCGCCAAGAGGCACATGTCGAGGACACACCGCCGTGGTGAACGAAGGGCCTCCTGGATGCTCTGGCATGTTATACCAAAACCCAAAGTGGCTGCCACCAGCCGCAGCATTGTGGCGGACGTAATTGTCGGGATTGGTCACCCAGAAGCTTGCGGGCGTAACGTCCACGTTGAGGAGGCTGTTACTAGAACGGACAAAGACAGCCAGGTTGTACTGGATGATGTTATTGGTTTCTATACCATCCTCCATGAAGTAAGCATGGCCCATGATGTTGTAGGCCACATTATGCTCCACTAAGAGGTTATGTACACCATGGATCGTCACTGCTCGGTTAAAGGTGTGGTGGATACTGCATCCACGGACGTAAGACCCTGACACATCTCCGTTCATGTGGAAATGGATCGGGTATCGTCCAAGTCTAAAGGCCTGTCCCACGTGAGTGAATTCTGCATATTCAATGTAGCCATGGACAAGGTCTGCATCCATATCCCGGGCGAATATCATGACGTGACCGCCAAATTGATCACTTGCTGTTTCTTCCCCAAAACGACCAAGGAAACAAGTCTGTGTGTCAAACATACCTGAGGTATGGGAAAGAAAAGAGAGAGATACCAAGCAGAGCATGAGTTCTCTATTTTTTTTAAAAAGGGACATGTCAAATGACAGACTGAGAAATTCACTAATAGGAAAGAAAGAAAAAAAATCATCAATGTTATCAACCTACAATATGAAAATGAGTTAACTTAGCTTTTAGCAAACTTTAGTGGCGTGTACAAGTAAATCGAGCCCGGAATGCAATAGGCAAAATGTTGATAATGTTGGAGCATCTATTAAAGTGTGATCTGAAGTACCTGAATGACAGTCTCGGTATTATCTAGTCTAATTCAGGTACATGTACATGTACATGTAGTACGCATATGTACATGTAGTACGCATATGTACATGTCCAAGTTCTAGATCCTCATATTACTGCCTCATGTTACTCATGTTACATGTAAGTAACAGAATTATGATTTTAAACAATTATATAATCCATGTCACTGATACATGCCACAATATTTTGCTGAGCTTTCTCAAGCTACATCTTAATTCCTTTGGCAGCCACAGCTTATTAAGGACGATAGTGGACTGTGCCATTTTGTCTTACCAGTGTTAAAAGGCTCTTCACACGCTTCAATTTCCTCTGTCCAATCCTCATTGACATTGCCTCGTACTACTACATTATGAGTCAACAGACCAACCTCTGCTCTTGTTTCTAAGGTGACGCCCTCTATGTCTTGAACGATAGAGATATGCTCGTTTTTGATAGGAGGATTGATGGTCAAGGTCATCTTATCCTCAGAAACATCTGGTGAAGAAAAAGATAAATTATGGCTATTTGGATTTGATAGCAAGTCAGTGTAATTGCAGTTTTTTATTTTGTTGTTGTTGTTGTTGTTGCATTGCCTCTCGCCATTCATTTTACATTTGAATTGATTTCAATTGGTGTACCTGTATATATTTGGATGGTTTAAAGGATCACATATGAACAAGACTTTACCACTGCTGAACTGTCATTTTAAAGATGAAATTGAGTTCTGGTCATGCGATTACATTGTGAAAGGAACTGTCTCAAAGCAATTGGGAAAGGTTGATCATGTCTACATGAGAATTGATGTACATGTACTGTGAGGTTTTGGAATTGTCAAAATAAAAAGAAATTGGCCCAATCTCTCTGAAAAGGCACATGCACTACACACAGAAATGTGTTTATGGGACTGCATACACATGTGACAGGAATGTTTGGCTCGAACACTTCAGCTGTTTCTTGTCATTTTCGTATATAAGGGCATTTGAAGAGCAATCCTTTTCAGGGGAAATTTTTACTATGATGTTCATCCAAACTGTCATAAAAGGAATGAGAAAGCTGGCAAATTATTTTTCACCTTTTCCCAGAACTCAACCTTCTCTTTTAAATCATTTATTCAAAACAGTCAATCAAAATAAATCAAACTGTTGGGTCATTTCTTTGATTTCAGCACTTAGATGTAAAAGGAAATTGGTGTAACAGCTAAGGTTGAATTTAAACATCATACCTGTAATGGTAACCACTTCACTCTGCCCGCTGTCCCGGCGCCCTCCAGTGGTAGCAATCACTATCTCGTCACCAACCTTCCATGTGACCGGTTGCGTAAGGGAGATCTGAGTATTATCAGGCTGGATGGTTTCTGAGAGGTGTGTCCACATGATAGGTACAGGCTGGCCTGGAAAGGAGGAATGGGTAAACTACAATTAAATATGCCTTGTTAGTGATCCCTTGTACTATCACCTGTCAAAGAAGACTAAATTATTTTAATACCATAAAAATAATAATATTTATAATGACAATAATGACAATACATGTAATATTCTGTTCTTGGAAAGTGAATATCACATTATGATATGATATCCTATGAATTTCCAAAGAGCTTTGGAAATTATTACCCGGGTTTCCTCCGCTAAAACCTGCTTTAGTTTTTACCAGTCTATAAATAACATTTTTTTCCTTTAATTTCCCATGAAGGGTTTCTTCAGTATAACGCCCATCAGAAACCACTTGTATATAAAGACTGCTTTTCCATGAGTAGCTTTTCTCCATCAAATCTGCCTTAGCGACTACCTGTCTATAAAGATCATGATTCTTGAAAAAGCAGAGACAAAAAGCAAACCTTACAGTGACTATATGCATGAATATATTTGCACAGTGATACTACAAACATCTCAGTTTCCATACGTCACACAATCATTCTCTTTTTTTAAAATCAAGTGGTCAATATTATCTGTATTCTAAGATGTATGGATTACCATGCAAGTCAAGAGTGCCATTACGGACAGCTAAGACTTTAGCTCCATAAAACGGCAGTTCTGTTGATCGGACATTGCCGTAGAGTGTGATGATACCCTTGTGTTGGAATGGTTCTTCTTTAGTTCCAATCCCCAGATAGCCACCATCGGTGATAATAATGTATTCTGCTTTCAGCTCGACGTCCTTTTCATCAAAGATCAGCGAGCCTCCTACAAGGTTGAAAAATAATAACAACAGCAGGACTTAAGTCATGAGCACTCTTTCTGTAGGATACAAGGTGGTACTCCAAAGTCTGTGAAGAAGATTTGGGTACATATAATCGCAAGTATCAAGTTTGTTTTCAGATTCATTTTTAAAGGGAAGCTTGAGTTCTGGGAAAGGTGAAAAATAGTTTTCAAGCTTTCTCATTCCTTTTACGTCAGTACGGAAGAACATCAAAGTAGAAATGTCCCCTGAAAAGGATTACTCTTCAAATGCCCTCATATTCAAAATAAGAAGAGAAATAGCTGAAGTGTTCGGGCCTAACATTCATGCCACATGCGTGTGTAATCCTATATATACCCATTTCTGAGTGCAGTGCATATGCTTTTCAGCAAGAGTAGGTCAATTTCTTATCATTTTGATGACTCCAAAACCTCACAGTATATATACCAATTATTATGTAGATATGATCAACCTTTCCCAATTTGCTTTCACAATGTAATCCCATCAAGAGGACTCAACTTCATCTTTTATGTGATGTGTTATTCCTTATAAACACTGGAAGTTCATTGTGGAGGTATGGGGATACAGCTATAGGAATGACATGAAATATAAAGCTAGACCATTTCAAGGAATTAAGAACAGCAAAGAAATGGGCTGCTGTGACGAGGAACAGATGATATCGTCTGTTGGGAGCCAGAAGGATGTTCACTGTGTATTATAGATTATAAGTTAACACCCTTCCTCCTGCAGTTGACAACATACATATACTCGACACTCAAGGATTCAAATGATGACTACCAGTATTTTGGTTGTGACCAATAGTTCATATCATTATAATATTCTAAACTAATCATTCATTCATAGTTAAATACAATTTTTTTTTTCCTTCGTTGAGAATTGTGCTGACGCCATTGCCATGTTATGCTATCGATCCTCCTGTGTTAACCCTTTCAGGACAGGAATTATTTAAGGGCTAAATTAATCACATTTCGTTCTTCAAATTGGCAACAATAATATTTTTCTTTTAGTGCTACATGGTTCCAACAAAATGCAATGTCTTTGAAAACAATATAGATCATTAGAAACTTAGTCGAAAAGTTGAAAAAATTGCCAATTTTGATAAAAAATAGTGATTTTGAACCTCTCAATGTGTTGCCAATTTAAGGATTATGAAGCTTATTCTCCTTTTTGAAATTCCTGGCATCAAATGCAATATGGTCATGCAACAAAAATGGACAAAGTATGTGCAGAAATTTTTGCTCTTTCTACTCATGTATCTGGAACATTTTTTAGGGCTCTGAATCAAAAGTTATTGAGCCAAACCACAAAATGTGGTCTATTGTCTTGAAAGGGTTAAGATATCGGTAGGTATCAGCTCCTTAATCTCATGGTTATATGGTCAATATAATCATTAAAAAATGACCCGGAGTGAAAATATGCTAATTACCATAATTGCAATCGATATCATGTGACGAGCTGTGGACCAATCATACCTTTGTATCCTTAAATAGCCATCAAATATATATTGTTTGCTCTTAGTTTGGGACATCCTTTTTCACAATCAATGAAATGTTTGAATTCCAAAATGAAAAGACAAATATATAAAAATATTCTTTTCACTAAAAAAAAGAAGGGCAGTTCAGGCCACTGTAAATGTTAATATAAGACGCTCACCTTCGATGAGTAAGACTCTAAGGACGGGTGTATCTGTATCCAAAAGAATAGTCTGCCCTGCCCCGATGATTATATACCCCCCTTCTCCAGGGAGATCCCCTCCACCCCATGTGAACCTGGATGACCAGACATCTATATAGAAGTAGTCTGCTATTCCCTATAAAACAAACAATGAGTAAATGCAGTCTGTAGAGTATTGGTAATGGTGGAAAATAGATTCTCACAGAATCAAACGAAACATACACTATTAAAACGTTCCAGAGTACAAATGAATTATATGTACCAAATAATATACGCAGAAAATGCACATGTACATGTATAATAGCTGAGTAAAGAGCAAATAAAGAAAGTTGGGCAAGATTTCTTAATCGACAAGTTTCATTTCATAGGGTCTAAACATGGTTCCAGCATAACAGGGAGGTTGATTTGGTCTGTTCAATTTTTCAAATATATAGTCTTTGGCCCGTATTCTCTAAAGGCGCCATTTATCAACCATAAAGTCCAGTGTAAATTACTATATTCATGTAACAACATAAACAAACATAATTATTCTTCAGCATGAAATAAGCGTCAGAAATCAATTCAACTGAGACAAGTTTTTGTATTTGTCTGTAGTTTACAGAACTATGGTACTTAAAGGATTTAAAGAGGGCGACAATTGGCACTCCATAATTCGGTGAACTAAATCTATGTACTTAGGCGGGCTTTAAGCCTGGCTTAAAGTTACAGGCAGCTTTCGAGTATACCAGCCATTATTTCTGCACTCCAACATGTAGATGTATTGGGTAGGAAGTTTGTAAAATTATTTAATTCTTGTATTAGGACATTTCTTCAGTAACTTCTTTCAGATATTTTTAAATGTTTGACACTCCCTTTGAATTTACAATGTACACAGCAAACGACAAATTATGAACACTGCAGAGCCAGAAGAGTGAAGGTCAAGTTCTGGGAAAGGTGAAAAATAATTTGAGAGCTTTCTCATCCTTTTATGTCAGTTTGGAAGAAGATAATAGTAGAAATGTCCCCTGAAAAGGATTGTTCTTCAAATAAAATATAAAGAGAAACAGCTTAAGTGTTTGGGCCAAACATTCATGCCTCATGTGTGTGCAGTCCCATATACCCATTTCTGTGTGCAGTATGTACTTTCAGTGAGATTAGTTCAATTTCTAATCATTTTGATGATTCCAAAACCTCACATCATACCCAAATTCTCATGTAGACATGATCAACCTTTCCCAATAGCTTTGAGACATTCTCTTTCACAATGTAATTGCATGATCAGAACTCAACTTCATCTCTAACTCTATGTAAATTATAAAATGAGTTAACGCCCTTCCGGCTCTCAGCAAAAACAATATCATTTTATTTGACCTCTTGGGCAAGGGCTGCTCCTTGCATTCCCACTTCAACTTTGACGTGTGTCATCTCATTTGGATGAGACTCTGTGATGCAGACAATCTCAGTCTCTGATTCTTCCTGGATTACACATTCTGTCCCTCCGATGGTGACCACATTACCTGTTGCACTGTTTTGATATTATACAGAAATTATGCTTTAAGAATATCCCGTACAAATCATCAATCTAAAGCAATTGAAAGGGTACATCAAGTTCAATGGAACACATTTTTTTACAATAATGGAGTGAACTGAAGCTCAAATTGAAATGTAAGCTGAAGGATTATTTAGTTAAGTGGTTAACCCTCATAGGTCCAGTGGAGCCAAGATGAATCCAATTCAAATTAATTTTAATGCAGAAGTATGCAAGACTAGTCTGGAATATTGTTAAAGACCAAACACTGAGCTCTCTCTCTCTTTCTTTCTCTCTCTCTTCCTCTCTCTCCCTCCCTCTCTCTCTCTCTTCCTCTCTCTTTTCCTCTCTCTTTTTCCTCTCTCTCTCTCTTCCCCTCTCTCTCTCTTCCTCTCTCTCTCTTTTCCACTCTCTCTCTCTATTTTCCTCTCTCTCTTTGTTATTAGTCCCTGATGGAAGACCATTCATAGCCATGTAACATGGGATACATCACTCTTCAAGTTATTCCTTTCCAATAAACTTTGGCTAACTTTATAGTTTTACACGGTAACTACATGTACATTACTCACAGGAATCCAGTTCCATTAATGGTGACTGTTGTGCCTCCTGCAGTTCCCCCCCTCTTAGGTTCAACTGAAGTGATAGTTGGGGTCAATGACCTGTTGTAGGTGAACGTATCCGTGGCATTGAACTCTGACCCACTCTCAAGAATGACCCTGACCTTGCACACTAGTTCATCTCCTACATCTGAACATGGAGAGTATATTTTCCAGATTACAACAATCTTCTGATAAAACTTTAGATTTGATGTAACATCACCGATTATAACCAATAAATCATCACAGCTGAGATCCACAAGGATGTCTACTCTTTGAAAGTGTGCATCAGTTAATCCTTTCAGGACAGGAATTATTTAAGGGCTAAATGGATCACATTTTGTTCTTCAAATTGGCAACAATAATATTTTTCTTTTAGTGCTACATGGTTCTAATAAGGTGTGATGTTTTTGAAAACAATATACATGGTTAAAAATTTTGTTGAAAATTTGAAAAATTGCCAATTTTGATGAAAAACAATGATTTTGAACCTCTCAATGTGTTGCCAATTTAAGCATTTTAAAGCTTATTCTTATTTTCAAAATTCCTGGCATCAAACACAATATGGCCATGAAACAAACATGGACATAGTGTGTGCATAAATTTTTGCTCTTTCTACTCATGCATCTGGTATATTTTGTATAGCTCTGAATCAAAAGTTATTGAGGCAAAACTCAAAATTATTTTGAATATGAACTCATGTTGCTAATTACTTCCAGAGTACACTCATATTGTTCATTACTTACGGTAAAACCCAAGGTTGGAAAGAGAATCTTTTTTTTTTTAATAAAATCAGACATATTTGATTTAAATCACAATTTATTTGATTTTTTTAAAGTTATAGCTCTAAATGTTGCTCCTGTAGAAATGAAACAGATTATTCTGTTGGATCCAATATCAGACATTATTTTAAATACAAATCTCTCACTTGGATGGATTTTTTGCCCCAAATTCTTTTTAAAAATCAAACACTGATTTTTGAGTGATTTTTAGATCACATCAACAACAAGATTTCTTATGTATTTTCTTTGTTTGTGTTTGGGGTTTGGCTGAATAACTTTTGATTCAGAGCTCTACAGAATATACGCTGTACCAGATGCATGAGTAGAAAGAGCAAACATGCTCCCCAGGGAGTGGAGAAGATGCATACATTGTATGCTGGCAAGTCAGAATCCAATGACCAAGGTAATAATTCATCTGTAAAGCAATTTATCCTCGGAGAGCTTCAAGGAGCTGCTAAAAGAAATTATCACTTCAAGATTCAAGATTCAAGCACTTAGACTAGAGACATTGCACATGTATTAGGTGCTCTATAAATCCAGAATATTATTACTATTATTATCAGACTACCAATTATTTTCTCACCATAGTTTGGTGGCACCTCACACATGATGGAGGAAGTCGTGACTGATGTGATGGCACATAGATTCTCACAAATATAAACATTTGTAGTCGTTTCATCAAAGCCTGATCCACTGATAGTCAAGGTACGCCCACCTCCAAAACTTCCTGAATTGTACAAAGAAATTTGATATATATATATGCAGGTCTCAACATTTGTCAACTGCTTCTCTAATTCTCATAGGCTTAATACACAAATCTCCTGGTTAATGGGTTAACATAGTTCTCCCAACCATGCAGTTTGCAAGTACACGAGCTTGCTCGTAAGGGAGGGTGAAAAAAAACTCCATAGAATTTGAACAATGCATGATAGTGCAAAGAATTCAGACAGAGAGGCAGTTTGATTAATTGAAGGAGAACCTCAGATATCTAACTGAAATTGAATTACAGGGTATCATTATCAAGTCATTTTCAACAAGAACATGTTCATTCTTATGTTAAAAAGAATTATTAAAAGTCCCATGTCAAGGTGAAAGCATTAGAGTAAGGGAGAAGAAAGAAGAAACAGAGACAGAGAAACAGAGAGAGAAAGAGAGGGAGGGAGATGGAGAGATGGGGAGAGAGAGAGAGAGAGAGAGAGAGAGAGAGAGAGAGAGGGAGAGGGGGAGATAGGGGGAAGAGATGCAGGATTTTTTTATCCCCTATTCCTTGCTCTCTTATTTATTTCTGCTTGGAGTGAACTAGTCTTCCCAAAGTGAACTATGAAACTTCATTAAGACAAAAACTTAATAAAGAAATATCAAAATAATCCTCCATTGTGCATTTAGAATAAAATTGGAAGAAACTGGGTTAAATGTGCACATGAAACTGAAATGTCCCAACTTGGTGACAAAAACTATTTCAAATTAAAATTTCATGAAAAAAAGGACATTCTGTTCATCTGATAAGTGTAGAAAATTATTTTGAAAGCATATTCTGAAATACATACAACTAAAAAATGCTCTTTGCCAACATCTATGAATCAATAGAACAATACAAAAAGAGAGAATCGTGTCCAATTTTGCATGCAGTCTGATCAAATATTGAAAACACAAATAAGGTGAACCAGTGATAAATGATAGGTAACATCAATGGTACTAAAAACAATAAAAAATAATTTGAAGAAAAAAAAAAGATGCATTCTTGTACTTATCTGAGGAAAAATTTACTCACGAATGTTGGAATATTAAAGCATTTATTTAGTAGCTAATGACTATGATACAGCAATGAGGGAAGTGTATTATTCATTAATGTGATCTGGGCCCAGTAATACAAAAAATTAGCAATTTTGATTGCTATAATGCGATTGATCGCTCTGTCATTGTATGATTTTGCAATTGATTGCAAAATATCAATCATACTATTGATTGGTTGATTGATTGTACGATCAATTGCTAAGATTTGTATCAAAGGACCCTGATCAAACGTTACACTTAATTTATTATATCTACATTTTATGTCATCATAAAAAGACAGAAATTGAATGACAGAGTGACAAATTGAAGTGATAATATAAAAAGTGAAAACATTGTGAGTAATTAGCAATATTCCAATACAAATTGGCATACCCTGGTTAAGTCAAAAATTTGCACTAACTTTTATTTATTAAAAAAGAGGATGCTGGAAAATACCCTGAAAAAAAAAATTGGTAACGATTTGGAAATGTAAGACATTTGCACAAAAAATGTATTTACATGTAAGTGAAAGAAAAAAAAAAATTGGCAAAACCCTCGATGGTGTATAGAATCAACATTTCTAAAGCCTTGGTCACTTACCCGACTTAGACCGAATCACTTTTATAGAAATGGTGAAAATAAGTATGTTCACAATGCAATGTTATTCACACTCAACTGAGAAACTGAATATATGCAAGCAGATATGCTTCTGAAGAACAAGTCAAAATGATCCTTTAACATCTAAGTCTTACATCTATTAGGCTGTAAAAAGAAATAAATTTTCTTTGTGCAACAAGACTATTGGTTTTGAATATCTTTCGACAATAACTTTATTCTATTCATATCGAAATATTAGAATTATATTATCGGATGTCAATTTTTAATCATTTTTCTCACCAAAACCTGACAACTAAAAAAACCAATAAAAACATGAAAATGAAGCACATGTAACATGTAAATGGAATTGAGTTCAGCCCCTTCTAATTTTATCTCTCATAAAAATGGAATTGAGTTCAGCCCCTTCTAATTTTATCTCTCATAACGCTCCTGGCTTTGCACCTAGGTGAGCAAATTGACTGCAATCTTATTACTTCATTCACTTCATAATGCATATCAAGAGAAATCAAATACTTTGACTTGATACCCCTAACGGTGTGCAAAAGAATGCATAATTGCATTTCTCCCGCAGTGGATACAATGTACATGTAATTGCTGCTAAAATTTATGTTACATTCAAGCATGTCCATGTGGACTACAGGAAACATCAAAATGAACAATTCAAAGATGCTTTCGGGGCATATTCTAATCAAATTCTTAAGTCAAACATCAAAATGGTGGAGTTTTAGGGTCATTGGATGAACCTACCTTCATCAGGGGTGACAGAAGAAACATCAAGAACATACTCAAATGTAGCCTTACTGATGGCGTTCCCCTTTCCGCTGACATGGACCTCCACATAGTAAGTTCCTGCAGAATGATTGCCGGTGGTGCACTCAATGGATATATCAGACGAAGATGTGATGCTACACTCCACCCCATCAATGGCTACCATCACGTCAGATGGTTCGTCAGAGAACGCAGAACCTTCTATTGTTATGGTTTCTCCTAATTGGCCAGACACGGGTGACACTGATGACACTTGGGGTGTCGCGGCTGCTGAGTAGTCAAATGTGCGAGTGATGAAGGTGTGGATACTGCTTGTGACAGTCACCGTTTGGGATCCCTCTGCATGGGGTGATGTCACACATGTGATACGAGACAAGGTGAGTGATTGGATATCACAAGGATTGTTGTCACCAATCATGACTGTTGTCTCATCCGCGATGAAGCCGTTGCCTTCAATGGTCACAATCTGTCCACCTTCAGTACTTCCAGAGGATGGATCAATGCTATATAGATCCTTCGAACTCCAGACAGAGTCTCCTCCCTCAAACTGAGCTGTACCAAATCCTGAAATGTGGAAGAAAATATCCTGGTCTCCAACAGGAACATAGCTGACATCACACTCCACATAGGTACCATTAGCATAACTGACAGCGCAATCAGTTCCTCCAATATCAATCGTAATAAGGTCAGCATCGTCAGTGTTGCGGAAATTACCACTGAACATCATCAAAGTACTTTCCCCACTAACAGCACTTGGTGTAAAGGAATTTACTACAGGTGTGCTTTCATCGGTGTAATTGAAGAACATGAGATCTGGTGTGTTCCATTTACTTTCAAATTGGCCAACCATGACCTCTATCTGGTATTCACCCTGTTGATTAGGACTTGTGATACAAGTGAAAGAGGTGTAGCTTGCTTCCTGTACAACACAAGGGGCAGCTCCGATAGTAACCACTGGCTCTGAAGAGAATCCAGCTCCTGAGAACTGCAACTCAGTTCCACCAGCAAGCGATCCCTGTTGGAGTGAAACACTATCCACTCTAGCAAAAAGAACAAATGAGCGCTGCACAGGGACCTTTGGTAAGATCTGGGCGAATCCAAGGTTCTTGATGTTAACAGACACTCCTAGCAGGACCCCCGTCTCTAACACATCTCCAGCTTCAACATTACACTGGACTAGAGTGGACGATGCTGAAACAAAGCTGCATGGCTCACCCCCAACCAACACCTCAACTTCGCAGGAGTTGCTGCTGAATCCTGTCCCAGTGATGTTGAGTAGAGCACCTTCTGTCCCGGTGTTTGGACTGATCATGGTAACGAGTGGAGTATGACAGGTAGAGTAAGTGAAGCTGAAGACATCATCAAAGCTAGTGTCTACTCCATTGTCGTCACATCCTTCAATCGCTGCAGTATTTCCTGGACAACCACCTCCAGACAAAGGAGCAGACACACCTAAATATGAACATAGCAACAAAAGAGAATTATTTCTGGATTGGCATAGGAGTAGATTTACCAAGATAGAAATATCAAGACAAGAGAAGTATGGTCTTATAGAGGGAGGAGAAGAAACTTAAAGATTGTCTTTCCGAAGCCTCTATAATGAGTGCTTTACTAGATTCAAATTCAAATTCATTTGAAGGATGATATCTATCATGGTGTAACATAAACATTTCATTTCATTTCATTTCGTTTCATTTATTATTCTGCACATTTAAAAAGAAAAAAAAAAAGAAAAAAAAAAAAAAAATAATATATATATTATATATATATATATATATACATACATATATATATATATATATACATATATGTATATATATATATATATATACAGAGTCATATACATACGTAGTTACACAATAGAAATTCTAAATACATGTACATAATATACCATTATAGAAGAATCAACATAGATAAAGAAACATTGAACAATACAGAATAAGTAACTTAATGTGAATGGGGCTAGAAAAAGCAAAGCTTATCAAGTCTATCGAGTCGAGCTATTAAATGTTGGGTATTTTTTATATGGCCTGATAAAGAGAAGAAAAGAAAACAAAACAGAAAACGATAATAGTGGTTTGGAACATAATAGTTACATGTGTACTGAAATAAAATAAAAAATGTGATAGTTTACACAGAGTGAATTAGATATTTCTTGTATTTTAGCTTAAATTGTCGTAATGATTTGGACTGTTTAATGTTGTCATCTAAAGCAGACCATGTAAGGTACATTAACCCTGATACTTGACACTTCTTTGACCAGTAGCGGTCCTGCAATAAATACTATATAATTTCTTGGAGTTTCGAGTGTTATAATAATGAACATCACTGTGACACCTATACCAGTTCTGAAGCAAGTTTGGAAGCAGTCCTTTCTCAGTTGTAACTTACTCAGTTCATATACAGTTAATACCCTAAATTGTTTCAATAGATTGTTGGTATGGGCTGAATTATGAGATTTAGCAACCATGCGTATCACGCATTTTTGCAACAAATAAAATCGAGTTAACAATGTATTCGAGGCACTTTCCATAGTATATTCCCATATTGCAAGTGAGGTAAAATTAATGAATTATATAACAGAAGGAGTACCTTTGAAGGTAATACAAATTTTAATTTTGACATAATTCCAGTAATTCTCGAGATTTTCAATGCAATATCATTAATATGTACAGACCATGATAACTTATCATCGATATTGACTCCCAAGAAACAAAATCTCCTTCCTGTGGTTTCAAAAGTTTGGTTAAGAGTCACAATCTTTCTTCATTTAAAAAAAAAATGGGGGGAAGCTAAGCTTTCACCAACCTGACTCGAGATCATTTTGTGCCTTGTATCCAGTGACTATTACTGAGAGAGGAAGCGTGATGGACACTTTTGGATGAACCACAATAACACCCTTCATGAAGATGGGATCATCTGTATTCTCATAGTTGACGGGATCGCTGGAGTAGTAGTATGTACCTGGAGCATCAAACTTGAAGGAGAACTGACCTGTCAAAGATACATGGAAGGAGGAGAAGAAACTTAAAGAATAGGTTGAGTTCTGGTAATGGTTTAATTTCTCTCAGACATTGATTTCAATGCATGTATTATCATTACAGTAACGGCAGGAGGATTTTAGTTTACCCGACTGTTAAGGAAGTAAGTATATGCTTTTAGGTAGCAACAACAGGACCTATGGCTCTCAGTCTTATTCATGAGACTTGGTACGAGGATCGATTCATTACCAAAGGGCACTAGTGCATCAACTTGTTTTCAAACCTGGGCCCTCCTTAGTTAAAAGACCACTGCTCTAGCACTGAGCCATTATGCCTTCTCATAGGTTCTCACAGTAAATTTTTTTCTTCCAAATCACGTCAACTTTTTTTTAACACACCAGGCTTATTACTCGGTGCCTAATCTTCCCTCTAAACTTACCAGCAGGGCCAAAAGGTCCGCTGTTGAAACCAGAGCCATCATATGCAGTGTCTACGGGACTGGATGTTTGATGGACCGAGTACGCGATGCCAGTGACATACATGGGTACAAATGCTGTCCATGTAACCGTATCTCCCGCTGCTATGTCTAGCTTCAGGGGACTCCAGGCATAACCAATGCCATAACCTTAGTAAAGGAAAAGTAGTAATGATAAATAAGAAGGAGTTAAATACAAAGTGCTTTTACAATACGAATTTTTTAAAGAGCTTTTCAAAGCTAAAGGTATTAGCTTAGCTTTTAAAGTAAAATGGTTTAGTCTTAATCAGATTAGAACTCAGTAGAGCACTCTAGCAAGCTGACCAAAGCTAAAATAATAATAGATATTGTGACATCAAATAGCTAATACAAAATTGTGTGCATTAAACAAGTTGTACTAAAGGCACACTTAAATGCACACTTATGTAATATGTTTGTGCACAGCTTATAATGACCCACTTATTATGGAAACCATGGCCAGCCAATCAAGGCTTTCAAAATAATTTGCTACATGTAGCTAGCTGAAATAGACTTGTGGGGGAAAAAGATAGCCAAAATTTTTTTTTAAAAACGGGAAAGCGAAGCTGGCTACTTATCTTCTCTAGCCCCAAACTGAGTACAATATTTCTGACTACTTTAAGAACTGAAGTAAATACCAGCCCAGGTCAGCAATAACAACTCACTTTCATGCTGACCAAGGTGACTAATCGTGTGATGTGTCGTGACCTGTGGGGTCGCAAGGGTCAAGAGGTCATTAGCTACAGAGTCAAGGTCACAAGCCTCTTCCCCGATGAACACCTCAACGTCATCTTTAGATGTCCCAAATCCTTCACCTGTGATGGAGACCGTCGTCCCTCCAAATAGAGATCCCGTTTGTGGGAAAATGCCAGTCACAACCAAGGAGTAGGTCACAACTAAGTTCACACTCTCAGACCTTGATATTAAGGTAATAAAAATATCATAACTTACGGTATAAAGAAACAAAACAAAACAAAAAAATCACCAATATTTCAAGGTTTCTTGTTGGATGGTTATCATCCAGGGAGCAGGAAGCAAAACTTTCTTCTTTAAGGTTTAATTTTTCCTTTAAGGATGATTTTCAAGAAGATACTAAAGTTGATAGGTAGAGGCGTTATGGTCTACCTCTAAGTCTACCTCTTCTCTTTCCTTTTTTCTTTCTTATTTCATCTTTTCATTTTACTTAATTATTTTAAGTTTTACCTTGTTATTAGTTTCATCTCTGCACTTCGCCTCATTTTCTTGACAAGTCAATCTTTCAACCCTTATTTTGTGTTACCAACACCACAACACCTTATTCTTCACCTGATGAATGTTGTCATCAACAACCAGGAAATTAATCGGTATTAATGTATATGTTCATGTAGTATATCCATCTGTGGCTACTGCACGAGTTGACATTCTCAGTAAAATAAACTTACTCTTTCTTGGCATATCCGACACCATCGATGCTGACAAAGGCGCTCTGATTACCATGAGAATGACTTGGCAGAGTACAGACAATCTCGGTGTCGTTTTGAGACTGAATCAGGCATTCCTTCCCTCCAACATCCACACTCGCACCTGAACTACCAAGCTGGTTCCCTACTACCGTCAGGTTGGAACCACCTGGAGAAAAATAAAGTTTGCTCCCAGTTTATTATTTGAATATCTTAGAGTAGTGACCATGTCAAATTGTTGTTTGATAATGTAATCAAATCATTTCAAATACATGTATCAATTTCATATCGATTCAGAGTCCATTAAAGTCTATAAATACCAACATGTTAATATTTTGTGTAAAAGATTTGTATTTTTCTCCTTTTTTCAAACATTAATGAATAGTGTATGAGTATGATGTGCCAAATCAAGGCGGATCTGATAGATGCTAGCTACATGTTAATGAACTGTTTTGTTGATCCACTTAAAGGAGACATTAACTTAAGCATTCAGTTGTTCCCAATTTGAAAGCTCTTTTTCTCTGAATATACATTTATAGTGATTGTTGTTTTTATACATAATGTGAGATTTAAAGTGATTGATTAACTTTGTGAAAAATTGTAAAATCAGCTCAAATGCCTGTGAATTGTGTGCAGTCCTCTAACTACATATATAATTAAGGATATGTGAAAGTATGAGAGAAAATGGAACCCGTTTACTATCCTAAAAAAGAGAAAATCGCAATCAATCGCTAGCGCAAGTCACTCGGCTTCTTCGCTGCGCTGCAGTCACAAAAACCAAGCACCAGCGCTTGGCGATTTCAGAGCGGGTTTCCAGCCCGTATGGTATTCTGTGATAGAGCGAGGTATGCCAACCGTAAGAGTTCTTTAGGGTTCGGTGGTACTCTATCCCGACATCAATGTTCAATCGTAAATATCTTGATATATAAACGACCGATCAGCTTATAAAACTCAGGCGATTCCTGTCTGAGCTATAGGTTTGCACTTATGATTACAGCATTAGCTGGAACAGTGATTTTTTTTTTCAATCCTGGGCAAAGTTAATCAATGCCTTTAAGTGGGTTCTGCTAAAGTTTATTAGGAGAGTTACTAATCATCACAAAGCCAAGAATGAACGTTTTGAGAAAATACTTAGTTCAGAAGTCCACAGACTATTCAAGCTTCATTCATCCAGTAAAAAGCCTTAAGAGACTGCTCCAAACAAAAAATATGATATATGTGTAAGCGCAGTGCCCTTCACATTTTTGTATCTTATATTACAAAGATAGTTTAAGTATTTGTAGAAAAGTATTTAGTAATTGTTGAATGCAGCTACTTTCTTTATACCACATGGTATTAATTTACAAGTAAAACAATTTTTATTTTGCTGTTTTTTTTAAATCTTTACTTTTGGACGGTTTCACTGTGAAAGGGCCTCATTGGTGATTTTGAGGTGATGGGTCTGTTCACATACCTGCCACACTTGATTCAGTTGGACTGATAGAAGATATGGTTGGTGTGGAGCCTTCATCCAGTGTGAATGCATCAGCTAGACTGGCAGTTTCTCCATTCGGTAAGACTGCACTTACTGTAGTATCACTTCCTGCACCACTTGACTGTGGGTTGAAAAAAATATATATAAATAAATAAAACATATATGTCAAGCTTGTTAGGTGAAAGGATTTGCTCATGGAACTGATCCAATATATTCAATTCATTTGGAAAGCACAAAGCTGCACTGTATACATTTTAACAATGAGTAAATCAACGACAGAGTTTTTTTATGATCATGATCATCCTGCAGCAAAAACTTTAAAATTCATTAATACTTTGCTTTAATAATAATAACAATAATAATAATAATAATAATAATAGCTACATTTTTATCTAGTACAGATCCATCATTGGGTGAGCTAAAAGCACAAACTAAGTGCTATCATTACCTTGGCTTAAGTACAGCTGCCCTAAGGTGCTAAAAATATTCAAGACAGTGGTGAAGCATGAGTCCAGCCATTGAGAAGGGGGGGGGGGGGGGGGGGAAGCGGGGCACAGGCCTTACTCGGAAACTTCAGTGTGACTTGACAAGGTCATCAATTAGGGAGGGTGTGAGAAGTTGTCCTTTTCTCTTCTTTTCTTGTCCTTTTCCCTTTTCTCACTCTTTTTCTCTTTTTCTTTCCTTTTTTTTTTGCCATTTCTATTAGGGTGGGGAATGTGTCCCCAGTGCACCACTGTAGCATACTCCATTGATTCAAGAAATACATTTACTTCACCAGGATGGAGAGCGGCAAATGCAGATTCATGTCTTGCCAAGGGACATTAGTCCGCTGCAGGTCTCAACCCATGAACCATGTCATCCACAGTCCAGTGGCGTACATGCATCCACCAGACCTATTCTCTTTATCATTGCATATTTTGATACATTTTGTTTGATTACAATACTATCCATTTCAATTCACGATCAATAGCATAAATGCAATTGTGCCACACTACTATTATAGAAGAATAAATATATCCTACCTCTGCCTGAACCTTGCATGTAATGGTATCATAAGACACTGAGATAATATCACAATCTCTGCCTGCTACAGTAACCTCCATGTCATCACCAAATCCATAGCCATTGATAGTAACAACTGTTCCTCCTAGAAAAAAAAAATAATATCAAGAGTATAGTGCCATGCAAAAATTGCAAACAAACGCAATAGGTGGTCTAATCAAAATCAATAATATGTTTTGTTTAAAGAGAAGATTGAGTTCTGGGAAAGGTGAAAAATAATTTGTGAGCTTTCTCATTCTTTTTGTGTTAGTTTGGAAGAGCATCATAGTAGAAATGTCCCCTGAAAAGGATTGCTCTTCAAATGCCCTCATAGTCTAAATATGACGCGAAATAGTTAAAGTGTTCAGGTCGAACATTCATGCCACATGTACGTGTAGTCCTACATACCCATATACCCATTTCTGTGTGCAGGGCATGTGCTTTTCAGCGAAACTTATCATTTTGATAATTCCAAAACCTCAGAGTATATTCCAAGTGTTATACTATAGACATGATCACGCTTTCCCAATCGCTTTGAGACAATTGCTTTCACAATGTAATCACATGACCACAACTCAACTTTATCTTTTATGATAACAACAGTGTCCCCTGTATAGCACTCAAGTCTGTCATGCATGATGCTCCTAGCACTCAAGTATTATTACCACAGTATAAATAATTACTCATTTAAATTTCAGCATTTTAACAATGGTGAAAGGGGGAAAAAATTCACATTTGCTCAAATACATATACATACTAATGGAAATATGCACACCAAGATAATGAAAGTAAAGGTTAAATGTTACAGTCGTTGACAATAAAAACAATAATTGTGATTTCTTACTCAAGCAGGCCATAATCTTCTATGTGTACATTACCAATAAAATTAGAAACCCCAATCTAAAAGAAGTTGATTTACCTGCAGTACTTCCTCTAGAGGGACTGATTGATGTTAAATTAAAAGTATAGTTGAACAGGACAGCACCTGAAAACAAGAGGACATTGATATATATAAAAGATTTCATGACAGGAGTTATTCAAGGGCTAAATTGATCACAGTTTGTTCTTCAAATTGGCAACAATAATATTTTCTTTTAGTGTTACACGGTAATAAAATGTAATGTTTTTGAAAACAATATACATGATTAGAAACTTTGTCCAAAAGTTGAAAAAATTACCAATATCAATAAAAACAATGATTTTGAATCTCTCAATGTGTTGCCAAGTCAAGGATTTTAAAGCTTATTTTCCTTTTTAAAATCCCTGGCATCAAATTTTAGAGCTCTCAATCAAAAGTTATTGAGCCAAACCAGAAAATGATGTGGTCAATTGTCTCAAAAGAGTTAACATACAGATAAGTGAGTAATCTCAAGGGCTGCTGTGTGCAGCTACATTTTTTTCACCTCAACTTGCCATTCATTTACATATACATACTTTAATTTTACCATGGCATTGTTTTTTTTAGGTGGTTAACAGTGTCACGTTTAAACCAGGTTGTAAATCTTTCCCACTATTAGCTATTTTATAATGTGGTGGCAGCGGTGGGATAGCTGCTACTTTCCTCAAGATATCTTTACAACCGCTAAACTAAATTACAAAATGATGCCAGTATTAGATTTGTACATGCAGTTAGCTTGGAATCTGCAACATCTTGATTGGTAGTCGAGTGAATGAGAGCTATTAATTGAGATTCAGAATTGTCTGAAATTTCCAGTGTAAGGCAATCTTTACCGTTTGGGGTTGAAGCCAATCCTAGACCAAGGACCCGAACCTTGACCTCGTATTCCCCTGCAGGAGACTCTCCTACATTGCAGGTGATGAGAGTGTCTGTAGATGTGGTGACCTCACATTGAACTCCATTGATCATCACATTATTGTCCTCATTTGTGGTGCTGAACATGGAGCCAGTGATTGAAATCGCTGTGTTGTCGTCATATGAACCTGTCAAATGATAACGAGAGTACAGCTCATGTTAGTGTTCATTGTCTTGGGATGTTAATTGCAAGAAAACATGCATGATTCGAGAATCAAGATTTAAGTTTCATAGTCCTTATACGATACAGAATTTTGACTTCAGTTGGCATTACGTGCACTGTAGACATTTTAACTAATAATGCACGTTTCATTGCTGAATTTGACACAGAATATATCCAATGATAATAAACAGATATGGTTTCTGTTTCTGTAGTGAGCCTAAAATCATAGCCATTTTCATTCTCATCACAATGTTAAACACTGAATTTTCAGACAGGATTTTGTTGCCCATGGCCAGTGCTGTAGTTGAGACCAGGATCGAAAGGCCTAGACCAGGACGAAAACTTACGATTACGTTTATTGCATATTAGATCTCGGGGTCTCATAAAATTTGAGACTGAGATTCACCTCGGCCCCATCACTGACCATGGCACAGTAAGGGTTAATTCAATGAATTCTTTGTCTGCGATCCTCATGACATGTACAAACCTAAAGCAGGAGAGACAGACAGCAGTGTGGGAGTGGCCTCTGCAGTGTACTCAAATGAGCAATTGCCAAAGCAGGATGCAACTAACTGCTTAGCCCGTACTTGGACCTAGGAAAAGGAGATAACAAAATCAAATGATTAAGAGGCACTTACAGCTTAAAATCCAGTAAAATGACTAGGCTACTATAAAAAGATTTCTCTAATCATAGGTAATGATTACAAACTTGCTTTAACCTGAGATCCACAGATTCAAATACAACTGCTTCAAACCCTTGAACAAAAAATACTGCAACTTGTTCAATTACCAAACCATACAAAATTACACAGGACATGCTAGTTCTCATCAAAGTGGTTGTGTGGATATGATATTCAGCACTAACATTCTGTCAATATTGTTAGCTTCAATAATAATAATGATTTTATTTGAACAATGCTTTGCAGCCATTGGCTGAATTGCGCATGTTTACAATAATTTCTCACGAAACATTTCATAATATCATTTCATCATTAACAATTACATTCAAATAACATCATATTGACTTCTTATTACAATTGAGAAATTAGAGCAATTCATTTCATTTAAATAAAAAGAAATAGACGAATGTAGAAAGTAAAAATATCTATAATTGGGATTTAAAAAAAACCAAAAAAAAACGGTGAGCTTAAGCTCACCGCACACTATATGATCGACTGTGATCCGATTTTGAAAATAAATTGCAATAGCATTCAATATGGACATTTAAACAAATAAAATATTCCTGAATCAGGTTCTGAACAATAACATGAATACTAAACGTAGGAAGTTGGTGCGTGGTCAGCCTTCTACCCAGAATAAGGGCCAAATCAGTTTCAAATCAAAGACATCACTACGATTCGGAGCCAATTCGGCCTTTCCTTTGACTAGGAAGGCTGCAATAGGCCATAATTTGATTTCACTCATCAAAAATATTTTACGTGTTTAAATGTTTCACATTTTTTTCCGAAATCGGATCAGAAACCAATCATATAGTGAGCGGTGGGCTTTACAAAACAAAGGTAAAGATGTCAAGTGGCTATCAACATAAATGCAGAGTAGTAAATGTAAAAATACAAAATGAATTGCCTCTTTAAAAATGCATAAATAGCAGAAACTTTTATTCAAAGAACTATTACTATGAAGTTATTTTTTTTAATTTGACATATATTCGAACATGTTGCAAAGATGATTTCATTTCTTGGTGGAAAAGAGAGGCTGATTTGAACATGACCTCAGTGTTTTCCTCACAAATACTTTGACTGGTGAACAGATGCTATCCTTCCTATCATACCTGTGGTTTCTCATGAGGGGTCCTCAGAAACTCTCCAGGGATGGGGGCCAGGAAAACATGGCCATCAACTTGCTTCTCGACTTGAATATCCACATCTGATTGGTTATTGGTGAGGGTGTGATTTCGCTGCCATGTAAACAGAAATAATAACATGAACTCTTTACGTGCCATTCGAATAACATGCCCATGCTAAGGGGTAGTTTTACCAATATCATCACATTTAGTGAACAATTTCCAGTATAAAATTAGTACATACAGGGGATTAAGGAACTATCAGGTAGCCAATTCAGACTGGATGTGGGTTATTATACAAAACTTTCATATTGCACAATACATATCCTTGTGCCAATTTGCATGCATGGTACACCTGCGATTGTACCAATTCACACTCATGGTAAATGAAAGGTTAATAGTAAGATCAATTTGTACAGCACAGCTATTATGCCAATATACTCTTCTGCTGAACAAAGGCAGATCAAAAGGGTCCTGTGATACTTCAGACATATGTATTTCACCAGATTTGCTGCATAATAAAGCTATTAACCCTTTCAGGACAGGAATTATTTAAGGGGGATCACATTTTGTTCTTCAAATTGGCAACAATAATATTTTTCTTTTAGTGCTACACGGTTCTAACAAAATGTAATGTCTTTGAAAACAATATGCATCATTAGAAGCTTAGTCGAAAGTTGAAAAAAATTGCCAATTTTGAAAAAAACAGTGATTTTGAACCTCTCAATATGTTGCCAATTTAAGGATTTTGAAGCTTATTCTCCTTTTTAAAATTCCTGGCATCAAACGCAATATGGTCATGCAACAAAAATGGAAACAATGTGTGCAGAAATTTTTGCTCTTTCTACTCATGCATCTGGTATATTTTTTAGAGCTCTGAATCAAAAAGTTATTGAGCCAAACCACAAAATGTGGTAAATTGTCTTGAAAGGGTTAAAGCCATCTAAATTTTGCAAAAATAGACAAGCTGATATGTCTAAAAATGATTTTGATTCATGTATTAGTCCTTTGAAATATTTAAGATCCATTAACCTTTGTCATCAACTACCTACTCATAGGCCTATATTCTACCAAAAAATGAACCCCATGTTGGGTTAAATCTCAGGCTAAAATCACGTTTAACAAGGTAAGTTGGACATAGGTCTAAAATTTCTCTTTATTCAAAATGAGTCAGACTCAGCATGAGCTTATCCTTATCTTGGAGCTCTAAGTTCTGTTGGAAATAAGTTTCTACTATGTACTTGTATTTCTATTCATAACTGAATAAATTAAATGAAATGAAAATGAAATGAAATGAATTTGTAGAATACATGCCTCTGGAATTAGAAATCAGGTCCTACTAATTAAAGGTCCAGGGCCCCGTTGCATAAACCTTACCATTAATGGTAACTCTGCAATCAATGGTAACTACCATGGTAACATCACTCAACAGCCAATCAAAATCAAGGTTTCCATGGGAGTTACCATTGATGGCAAAGTTACCGTTAATGGTAAGTTTTATGCAATGGGGCCCAGATCATGAACCACAATGCCCCTGCACTCAGTACACTCACCACAGTCATGAGAGGTTGACTGCCTCCACTTCCAGTGAATTCCACTTGCCAAGAGTAAGCAGAGCACAAGCCTGACCTAGTCACTGTAACAAATCCAGTCATCAACTCTACCTCCAGCTGTTGCTTTAACCTTTCCTCTGTTACCATGGCATCGATTCCTGAGACATCCAAACATTTTTATAATGAATTAGAATGACTGCAGGTACATTTTTAGGTACATAATTGTGCATACTTTTTACCACCGAGTCACTAGAGTTGATTACTGTTTACTGACAGGGTTCTTAGCAAGACTTAGTTTACCCTTGGTCCTTGTAGCACCTGAAGCAATGGTTTGAGGGTACTGGATCATTTTTGCATTTTGAAAGTATACCATGGCATATTCACTACCCTTGTCTGTTCCCTTGTCACAGAGGATTTACCTATGGTACCTTACACAGAGCTGCCAAGTTCTATTTTGCAATTTCAGTATTCTTAACCCCCAAAATCAGTATTTGGGCAAAAAAATCCAGTATTTTTCCGCGTGGCAAATATATGCATGTATATCAGCAGAGTTCGATCACTGATTACATTTCAGTCCCACACGCAGACAATTTAGAAGCCATTTTGATGATTTTTCACAACTCAAACCACGTCAATTCAAATCAGGTCAATGCACTCTCAGATGACCACGATGCTGCGATGTCGTGACGATGAATGTAGTCACATGCGCACACACACACACGGTATACAATACATCGGCAAAGTTCGATCACTGATTACATTTCAGTCCCACACGTAGACAATCATGTTGTAGCATAAGCAAAGCACACAGTAAACATACTTGGCATACGAACGGATATCCTATACGTACGTCTACCCGTTAGCGCGCGGAGTGCGCACCAGCCATACCACAGACTAATACATGATTGACATGGCGCACGCACCATATAGACTATATACATAACTGATTTTGTACAATTTCCGTATTTCAACATGAAAAACCGTACTCCCGTATTTTAACTTGATTTCCGTACGAAATACGGGAAACCCGTACTACTTGGCAGCTCTGCTTACATGTATTTCCATAATTTCTTTGCACTTGGTATGAAATCTAAACACATTATGCACTGGTGAGAACCCTGTGCACATACGCTGCACACTCTCCATTCCCAAAAGCAATCTACACAAGCACCATTTTATACAGACACAACTAATACAAACCACACAGTTGGCATTCTACCGGATACCCATTCATAGATTAGGGTAGAGCGAACAAATATAGAACAAGTGAATGAGTAAATTACGCAATGCGTAATAAATGTCCCCGCCGGAAGTGCAGATCTGTGGAAATTAACTAGCCTGAACCTTAAAACTTCAGTGAAAAACTTTAGTGAATAAAATAATAATGTTACTGTATGCAAAAGAAGAGAATACCAACAATGCATGTATACAACTGAAATATAAAACATGAAAACATTATGAACCTTCAGCCATTTTGAATAAATTTGCATAAATTTGCATGAATAATGAATTTCAAAATTCTGTGTAGAAGTTTGGAAGCCCCCACCCAGCCCTATTAGATAAAACAATCGGAATCAAAATCCGATGTGAAATAGAGGAGAAGTAGCATTTTTCGTCAATTTTGAATAAATTTGCATAAATTTGCATAATTAATGAATTTCAAAATTCTGTGTAGAAGTTTGGAAGCCCCTACCCAGCCCTATCAGATAAAACAATCGGAATCAAAATCCGATGTGAAATAGAGGAGAAGTAGCATTTTTCGTCACTTTTGAATAAATTTGCATGAATTTGCATAATTAATGAATTTCACGATTCTGTGTAGAAGTTTGGAAGCCCCCACCAAGCCCTATCAGATAAAACAATCAGAATCAAAATCGGCCAAGAAATGACGGAGAAGTAGCATTTTCTAACATTTGAGCACACACGGACAGACGGACGGACGGACGGACGGACGGACACACACACACACACACGCAAACACGAATGGAGCCCGTTTCATAGTCCCCTCGCGAACTTCGTTCGGCGGGGACAAAAATTCCTTCCTTAGGCATCAAACATTAAGACCTTTATGATTTGTTAATCAGAAGTTGGTAAAGTTTCCAGCTTAGATATTATACATGTATATAGGCCTGAGTCAAGTCGGTCGGTCCACCGGCGCCCGACCGATGTAGCCGGTCACCGGTGCAATTTCATGCACACCGGCAGACCGATGAAATAAAGAAATACATAAGAAATTCACAGTGTCAAAGACTTTGAAAATTAACCAGTTTTAAGAACTAAATTTCCTTATTTATATTAAAACTTTCACACGATATTAAATATCAATCCTTTATTCAACCAAGTGGGACTATGGAAATAGGATCACCGAGCAAGATTTCTCAATTTTCTTGCTTGAATTTATCGGCCCGTATTATTGTTGAATTCTGTGTGAGCGCTGCTGGTACGATTCTGCGCCCCTTGCCCCGAGATGGCGCTAACTCCAGGCTAACTCTAGTGGAGTAATTACGAGTTGCAAACAAACAGATAAAAGATGGCAGCGCCCATACAGAATGCAACAATATCATAATGTTATGGGCCGATAAATTCAAGCAAGAAAATTGAGAAATCCTGCTCGGTAATCTTATTTCCATAGTCCCACTTGGTTGATTAATGGTTTGAAATTTAATATCATGAGAAAGTTCTAATATAGATAAGGGAATTTAGTTCTTAAACTGGTTGATTTTCAAAGTCTTTCATTAACACTGAATTTCTTTATGTACCGGTATTTCTTTATTTCAATGGTCTGCCGGTCTCCGCCAGAAAATCACCGGCTGGCGCCGGTCAAGAAAAAAAACCGTTATGACTAAAGCCTACTTGTAATATAAATATTATGTTCTTTTAAGATCTCTCATGTTTTCCCTCTTCAACAATCAAAAACATGCTACTTTCCCGATGTGGGCGGCACGTTATATGCAGCTTTTTAGCAGCGCATATTTTTTCATGAAATTTCATCGGTCCGCCGGTCTCCGCCGAAAAATCACCGGCGGGCACCGGTCAAAAAAAAAAACGTTATGACTCAGGCCTACATGTATATATAAAAAAAATTTAAAATCTACATAAGGAACTTTGATAATACTTGGTGTACATACAACACACATCTTTAACAGACTCCAGTCCGAGTTCTTTGGCTTTAATAGCATTCAAGAGTTAATTTCTCTAACGATTTACAACAATGGAGAGCAACTTTATGTTACCTTACCATAGATTTAATATTTAATATTCATCCTAATTCAAACTAAAGTTACAATACATCATCTTGACATAATCTTACCTGTGGTTGTTTTACCATCAAACTCCAAGTCAAAGGTCCCAGTGACTGGAGGGGTAGCAGCCTGCTCTCGTTCTACAGCCACACTGCTTCCCTGAGGCCATCCACTGGATCCATAGACCATTACATTATCATCCTCCTTCGTCACATCTGCACCAGAGATTTCAAGCAGAGGGATATCGTAGCTGCAATGAGCCCCGATCAACGTGATGCGATATGAACTCCCTGAGTTTTCTTCAACAAGTTCCACATCTACTTCAGTCACAAAGATGTTGTTAGGTCTTGCGGGGGGTGGTCTCTGGATTTGAACCGAGCTCGCTGAAAGAAAGCAATCAAAAAAATGGAAAATGACATACTCCTATTATGCGCACTAAGATAATGAGCATTCAGCAAAAAAAACTATCAAAAGCTGCATGATAAGATCATTATTTTTAAGAGCACCCATTCAGAAATCCCGCATCATGCAGGATCTGTGATGGAGATGTGCCATGGTGCAGGAAATCAAATGACCTTTGACATGTATCAGGATGGGATAATACCAGGGGTTGTATTCTGAGATTTATTTTATCTTGATTTTAGTGAAAAGATTTTATTTGTCATAACAAATTTCAAATTGTAACATTTCATTGGTGTTTGTGTAGATGAATTCCGGGTACGCAGCCACTTTTGCGCAGGCATTAAAGGTAACAGATAGTTTTGGGAAGCCCTCAAAAACTTTTCGTGAGATTTCGTTGATTTTACTTAATAAAAAGCAGGGTACTAACATAACTAAGATGCTGTGAAGTTTTTTCCTCCTCAAGTGAAATATTTATCGAATGAGAGGTGAAAAGTAATAAAAATCCCTGGCCCAAAAAAGAGGGGATGTAAATTCAAACAACGGCCACACACACACACTACTTACATGAGCATTGCTGTGTGTGTAGAATACGCTACACATAATGCGAATCGCTGGGTTTATTGTGCGGGGAACCTTCGGGTGGATATGGTCTTAGCGTGAGGCAGTGAAAAGCCATTACCAAGCGTTTCTTATAGATATTTATACTAAAATTTGGTCGAAATCGTGAATGGAATGTTAATAATCTTGTACATATGTCTTATGATAAAAGGAGAATAGTATGTGACTATTTCAGATAAGTTTCTTGCCAGTATGATTTTTGCTACTGAGACTGTCCATGAGCTTTAACCAGTGATGCGCCATAAGCATACATTTTATTATGACAATCAAAATTATTTCACTTAAATCAAGATAAAATAAATCTCAGAATACCACCCCAGGTCAGCATTATTTAATTCATAAACCTGGCATTTGCAGGAAAATGTGGCTATTTATGCGCATAATAGCAGCACCAGAAATAATGTGCATAATTTTTATGCGGGTACATTCATAAGGTCCTATAATGCCCCTATTTTGCTCTTATTATGTGCTCTTGGGGGTTTATGAAAGGGGTATGAGTACAACATGATATATGACTGGGTTCAATGGCAAGTTATGTATCCTTGGAAAGCTTGGAATCTTAAGTATCAGAAAATACACAAAACAAAAAAATGAAGTCCAGAGCCTAATCATTGGTGGTTCTGAGCTAACGGTCATATAATACTTGGGGAAAATAATGAGAGAGAAATGGATTAACACTAAACCAAGATCAAAATACATTTACACCTACCACTCATTTTACGGCCAATAGATACAAGATCGACATAGAAGTCATATTCTGGATCAAAATACATTTCTATCCGATATGCTTTATAGACGAACTGGCTGAAATCATAACTATCATCATCATTAGCGATGTCATACAGGTTGAAGCAACGTCGTTCCCATCTGTGAAAAACAGGTAAAGAGGATGTTACTACAAAGTGCAGTTCATCCATACTTAAAGATTAAGATCATTGAGGGACACTGCATATGGACAAAGGTAGATCAATAGAGAACAAAGAAAAAATGATACTGTGATACCAAGGGCTACATGAAGTTAAACTGAAATTGATATGTTCATTTATTTTTGCACATCCATCCACTGATTGCCTTTACAGGTTCCCTTTTTTTCTTTATCGGGAGGGGGGTGTTTAGGTAATAAACTGCCATCTTTCAGCCTCTATATTTTTCATTAGCAGCAAAAGCAGAGGTGTTGAAACTAGCAATTGTCATATTGCCCTTTATAGTTAGGCAATATTATTCAATTAATTCAATGTGCCTAGACCAAGTACAATGTACCCTAAGAGAGTAGTAAATATAAATTTGCTTACTCAGCATCCTAGATAAAAGTCTCCAATGATCAATAGCTCGTCCACTACCTAAATTTATGTCATGCACTGCCACTGCCTATTTGAGGTTTGATTGACAGCTTTCATGTATCAACAAAAAATAGATTATTTATGTAGTCAAACGATCCCCATCACTTCTCTGAAATTTAGATCAGCTGCAATACATACACACAGTGGCAGATTTTAAGGGGGGGGGGGGGAATCCCGGCCCGAGCCCCCCCTTTTGAAAGAAAAGTATGCATTGTGCCCCCCTCCCTTTTAGAATTGCAAACCCTTTTTTTTTTTCTTTCTTTTTTTGGCTTGCCCGAGAATTATGGAGGGAAACTGGACCACATAACTCCCCTCCCCCCCCCCCCCGAGCGACTTTTGGAGGGCTGGCGAGAACCAAAAAAAATGCTGATCTCCCTCCAAGCAGTTTCCCAAGTTGACAATCCTGCATTTGTGTGCCCCCCCCCCTTATACAAAAACCTGGATCCACCCCCTGCACACACACACACATACAAAAAAAAAACCCTACATGTATCAAAGAATTGCCCATGCATGAGCATACACACTGCAAATCTTACAAATTCTATGTTTGAATGTTATAAATCATCAGAACAATTGAGAGAAATATGAGTGACCTGTCTGAAGGTTCCTCTGACTCATCAAAGAAGCTGATGATAACATTCGTATAGGAGGGGTTATTGCTATCATCAGGAGATGGAGCTCTCAACTGCTTGGTGAAAAAGACTCGGAAGGAACCTCGGAATCCAAAACCTCGGACGGCAAAACACAACTGCACATACATGGAATGAGAAAATCAGAATGATAATAAATGATCAGTGCCACAGAATTATCAAATACTTTGAATAAAGACATACTGAAGCATTCCATCCTGCACTCATCAGAGTAAAATGCAAGAATAAACAGGAAAGCCAAACTAACACAATATACACAGGATAGTTGTATCCTCCAGTTGCATGCACTGATAAGGTTTCCTCTTTCTTCCATGTCCATCATCAGGAACTTTAATTTTACTACCGTAGATATTTTATAACTCAAACGAAGAAAGGCAGGTTTCGTCAGCAACAGAAGGGTGTCATACTTCAATCACCATCTATACCAGTATCATAATTATAGTATTACTGTAATAATCTTTGCTTCTTTCACTAACATCAATGATAAAAGGGTCATTAGATGAGATTGGGGTAAATATTACGGCGATGTCCATGCAACGCTCGTATGAAATCTTCTATTACACATGGAAGATGAAATCATCTGTTGAAGATTTTTATACCATGAATACTGTATGTATAGCAGTGCCCAGCCAGAATCATTCCCGTTTCAGTTGGTACTCTTTCAAAGCTTGATTTGCTTAAATTGCACTTTCTTTTTTTACCACTGTTACATGGACATCACATTTATATAACAGTACATAGAAGTTTGGTCTGCCATATTGATTCACCATGAAGTTAGAGTACTTCTCAACATAAGTGGCTAAGACCTACACTGAACTCAATTTTAGCAAACATTGTTATGGTTGATAGGAGCAATAGCTCCTCACTACTGGTATGTCACAAAAATTGCCCCAACCACGGAATGACCCAAAAATCCTATCATGATCATGATGAGCATCATCATTATACCTATATCTCAGTCATACTTCACCTCTCTATAGCTGGCAATATCAAAACTTGGTTTGGGATCCCCATCTGAAGAAAGAAATCTATTGTATCTAAAGATATATGTTGGGTTCTTGAGCGATGTTCTGCCGCAGTACGCTTCCTCGTCTCTCACACGCTCACCATCCTCACCTCCGTACTCATCAGATTCATAGTCCTGGAAAAAGTAATACTGGTTGGCCTCCGGTGCCGGGGAGCAGCGAACTCCAGTCATTTCCACCAGGGCATCCTCCACCTAGAATGCAACAAAGATACAAGAGTGATGTTTCAGACATATTAAAGCCCCGTTCACATATGATGTTATAATCCACCTCTAAAAGAACTGCTACAGAGAAATGAAATGACAGTAAAGTGCTGTGCACTTCATATTTCTTTATTTTAATAAAACAAAGATAGGCAAGAATGCCTTTGTGGTGGGGAGCTCTTTTTTTTCCAACTCCATTTGCCATTCAATTCCATGTTTATAAAATGGTTATATTTTGCTGTGGCACTGCTTGTGCCATGTGTGAAAGAGGTATGGAAAAAGCATCAGATTGTAATATATGCTACAGAATATATTGTACAAATATTACATTTCTAAAGTATCGATGAATGTAGGGAGTAAAGGGTATGCTCTAAGTGAGTCATTAAGATCGTTCCAGGGTTTTGGACAAGTAAAACAAATATTTTGTTGAAAAGAAACTGTTTTAAGTTTAGGAATATAGATGTTTCTTACAGACCTTGTTGTAAAAAAATTATGAATATATCAATATTAAACTTAAAAAGATCACAAAAATGCTCAATATAAAGTGATCATGTAAAGATATCAATCTCTCCTGAAGGTTCCAAGGCCCTGCATGATTTCATTTAAAGATCTCTTTTCAGATGGTTACACATGGTTTTTCCGAAGGTTCATAATTCCGAAGGTTCGTTCTTCCGGAGGCTCATATTTCCGAAGGTTCGTAACTCAGACGGTTCATAATTCTGAAGGTTCATAATTCCGAATATGAAAAAGGGTTCATAATTCGGAAAATGAATAGGGATCGTAATTCCGAAAATGAAATAGGGTTCGTAATTCTGAAAATGATATAGGGTTCATAATTCCGAAAATGAAAAAGGGTTCATATTTCGGAAGGTTCGTAATTCTGAAAAGTTATGTAGGCCTCTATTGCATTTTCGGAATTACGAACCTTAGGAATTATGAACCCTTTTTCATTTTCGGAATTATGATCCCTATTTCATTTTCAGAATTATGAACCCTTTTTCATTTTCAGAATTACAAACCCTATTTCATTTTCGGAATTACGAACCTTCGAAATAACAAACCTTCGGAATAACAAACCTTTGGAGAAATGAATCAAATGTTTGGAATTATGAACCCTATTTCATTTTTCTGAATTATGAACTCCTTCTATGGGAAATTTGTGTTTCAGAATTACGAACCTTCGGAATTATGAACCTACTGAAAAACGAACCTTCGGAAAAACGAGTACCCCCTTCCAGATACCCCCATAAGATGAAATACTAGTATCAGATTCCCTGTTTACCTCTTGAGCAGATGATGAGAATGACAGTGGAGTAGACTCAACTCCGGCATAACTGATTGTGAATTCATCAGGTGCCACACCTGCTGCACCATCTGATACTTCCTCCACCGAGACGGAAATGGTTTCGTTGCCAGCATACGTCAGCTCAATCAATCCAGAAACACTCTCTAAAATCAGAAATAAAGGACATTTTGATAGCAAAATTATATATGAAGTATCTTTATGTGATGTTTGCTATTATAATATCAAAATTACAGAAATTTTAAACTCTGAATGCAGATGTTTGATATCCACTCCTATTTCTCTCCAGTATTCATAATCCTGTATGACCCATTTAAGAACACAATTTTTATGTCCAGATATGGGCTTGGTCGGTGCAAAGTAAAGTTGTAAAGGTAGAAAAAAATCTTAACAAAGGATCTAATACAATAGCTGACTTCAAGTGCACATAAATGAATTGACTACTCTATTTACCTCTTCTGCACAGTGTTTTTTCACATTGGCTTCTTGAGGAAAGGGGACTGCTGGGAGTTGACCACCTAAATTTCCCATTCCTATGCCAGACTATATGAATTTTTGTGGCAGACAAGCATCAACCAGCACTTTGCTCAAAAGTGAAAAAAAAAATTCTTAAAAATGCATATTTCTAGAAATCCACATCAGCTAGTCTTGCACTCTTTCATGCCCCTCTGCAGGGCACACAACAAAATGATTAATATTATTATCACTGACTCACCGTCCTTGGTAAAAACCACTGTGAAGTTCAGATACAGATCATCCTCATCTAGCGTGACAATGACTTGGTTAGTCTCTAGAGTCGAGAGGCTGTTCAGGGCATCCTCGAGTTCTTGGCTCGTATTTCCCATGGTAAATACTGGAAACAAAATAACACACACACACCAACCAATCAGCAATGGTCAACATCTGAATTCTAATTCAGAACTCTACAAATGAAAATAACTTTTCCAGTGTCCCAGTGCCTTCAAGCTTGCCATTCGGGCAAGTTTACATCATCTGCCAAAATGTCAATGGCATCATCCAGCAAGTCAAATGTTCATAATTAGATTTACATCTATCTCTACTTCTCTCCTTCTAACTAAGCCTGTTTCTTTATCTTTCTTCCTTTCTCCCCCCTTATTGCTTGTTCACAGCATTTCTTTTTCCATCTTTCCTCCAGTACTGTTCTTATCTGTGTCTTTTTTTCCCCTCCCTCCCCCCGTCCCCCCTCTCCCACCTAAAAAAAACAACAACAACATATTAAAGGAGAATGAAACCTTGGGGAAAAATTATTTTTAATGAAAAGAGAGGATAGAGAGAAGTAATTTTAAAAAAGTTCCATCAAAATCGGTTAAGAAATGAGAAAGTGATGAGTTTGAAAAGTCTCAATTTACTTCCTATGGCGATCCTCAAATTGGCAATGTTGCTTCAAAATGACAGGTTTAGTAGGACAACTCTCCATATGTTTGTACACAAAATTTCTTCTTTTTTTTTTTCCCAAGAATTGTAATATTTGTACATATCATTGTTATCAAGGACCCCATGGAAGAACAGCCGTATTTTGTTATTACGGCTGAAATGGGCTATCCGCCGTATGTAAATCATGATTTATAATTATTATGTATATTATTTATGTCATTGATTACGGAAATAAAAACAAACAAACAAACAATATTTTCCCTATTATCTCTCAAGGTGCAGCTTGTCTCCTTCTTAGCTCAAGATATATCATGGAGAAATGTATTTGACACAACATATGTTGAGTTCACAAAAAGACAAGCATCATCTTTAGAGATAATGGAGAAAATGTGAAATTTTGTGTAGACAACACATGGAGAGTTGTCCTACTCTACCTGTCACTTTGAAGCAACAGTACCAATTTGAGAATCGCCACAGAAAGTAAATTGAGACTTTTCAAACTTTCATAACTTTCTCATTTCTTAACCGATTTTGATGGAACTTTTTTTTAATTGCTTCTCTCTATCCTCTCTTTTTATTAAAATCGATTTTCCCCCAGGGTTTCATTCCCCTTTAATAGTGCCAAAGTAAGCATATTTCTTTTAATATATGGATTGTAACTAATTTTATTTCCAAACAGGGGTCTATGAATACAAACCATGCTTTCTCAATAGACCCCTCCACTTATGTTTTTCTTTACTTTGTTCAGATCACACCAATTGCCTTATAACCGTAAATTACACCCAAGTCCATTGAATTATGACCTGTTATACCTATGTCTGCACATTCAATTGTTACATTCTTGTTTTGAATTTTGATGTGTATTTTGATACATTCTTTTTCTTAATTTTGATATGTACTAGGAAAAAAAAAATTGTAAAAGATATATGTGGCAAATAAAGATCTTTGAACTTTGAACATCTTTTATGGCAGTTTAAAAAACCATTCTTCAACACAGTGTTGGTACATATGCACCACCTCCATACATACAAAATTCAGTTGTTAAAGGGAAGGCTGAGTTCTGGGAAAGGTGAAAAATAATTTGTGAGCTTTCTCGTTCTTATTATGTTAGTTTGGAAGATTATCATAGTAGAAATGTCCCCTGAAAAAGATTGCTCTTCAAATGCCCTCACATTCAAAATATGACAAGAAATAGCTGAAATGTTTGGGCCGAACATCTGTGTGTAGTCCCATATACACACATTTCTATGTGCAATGCATGTAACTCTCAGCAGGATTGAGTCAATTTCTTATCATTTTGGTGTTTCCAAACCTTACAGCATACACAAATTCTTATGTGATATATAATCAACATTTCCCAATTACTTTGATAGTTTCTTTCACAATTCAATCTCATGACCAGAACTCAACTTCATCTTTAAATGACAACATATCTTCTGAAATACTTAGGCTACATGATTTCTGTATCAAGGCAAGATTTCTTGTGATTTATTGTGAACAGACAGCATAAAAAAATATCAGCAATGTATGTAGCTTCCTAAAGATGTTGAGCCTGATCAATTAGTCACAGATGGACTTTGACAAATTTTGAAAGTTTGAAGGCCTGTAGAAAATAAGTTTTTAATTGAAGAGAGCTATTTTATGTTTCATTGCGAAGGGCATCACTTAAGGAGTTGAAATTTGATAATACTTGGTTGCCATGACCGTTTACTAAAATTATAATCCATCAAACCTTCAATGTCACGGACCGAAAAAGTGGGTGATTTCAAGTTCGGTGTTAGTGTTGGTGTTGGTGTTGAGAGCGTGAATTGGGCTGCTGATTCTAGCCCCAACACCGAATTCGGGTTTATAAAAATAATACCAATCACATTATTGATAGCTCAACATCTAGTGAAGTCAATCCTAGCACCAGCTTCATTTCAGGTTCGGTGTTGTGGCTGGTGCTAGTTTTGCCCCAACACCAACACCAGCTTTCAACACCGAACTTGAATTCACCCAGTGTCTACTCTTAACTGATCAGGCTCTGTTTAATATAGTTCATTCTTCATTAGGGACTACACGTATCAACCACCTGATTAGCTCAGAATTTCTTAGAAATCACTCCTGGTACAACAGATCACTTCAGCGTAACTTTGGCTACATGTCAACTCAGGGCTTGGGGCATCAAAGATATTTACCATACTTAAGTATCTATCCAAATGCTTGAACATACATATTTTATGCAAGAGAATGGTCTTTTCTGACTACTCTCTGCTTTTTTCTAAAGCGTAACTTCCATACCTGTAGAAACTCCATCATACGTGACACTGAAATCTCCTGAGAGAATGCAGCCATCTAGACCCTCCGTTTCGCAGGATGAGATGTCAACGCTTATGAACTGGACTTCATTTTGGCCAGCCACCCTGATAACCTAAGATTCCATTGAATTTTTAAAAATTATTTTCAAACAAATTAATTCATTTACATGTCATTTGTGTTCCATTCTATAATTCAATCATTTAGTCATTTTGTTCATTTCATTCATTTCATTAAATTCACTATTTCATTAAATTCACTATTTCATTTAGTTCATATAATTCCTACAAGTCATTCGGTTCATTCAATTCATCTTATTCATCTGATTCATTCAATTCATTAAAGTCATTCTATTCATTCTATTCACTCAATTTACTTATTCATTTCATTCACTTTAATTCCATCCGTTCATTCATTCATTTAATCTATTCAATATGTTCAATTTATTCAAAAATCATTGATAATAATAAAAATGATAATAATCCGTTCTTTTATGGTGCATATCATTTTACGATATAACATCCCTATGCACTTCCAAAGAACTTTTGGATATTATTACCCCAGCTCTGGCTCTGGCAATCATTACCAGCACGCAGAGCATTTTACGGAATTATCCTACCAGTTACCAATTTACATCATCTGGGTCTAGAGTGGCAAATGTAGATTAATGTCTTTCCAAAGGACGTTAGTGGTGCATCAGGGATTTGAACCCCGTACCTTTCGGTTCACAGTCCGGCGACCTATCCACCAGATCCTCTCCCCCCAAAAAATTACCTGTACTTCAGGATTTGAATCAGCCATGGTCTGAATCATCTGAACGTCATTGCTGGCTAGACTGACATCCTTCTCTGTCCACTGGGTACTATGTACAGCGACACCCAACTCTATTTTGGAACCACTGGAGTATTCAAAGTGACGGGCCTCCAGGTAATATGACTGATGACCCTCCAAGGTAAGCTTATCCGATTGTTGACTATCGGAGGTGTAGAAATTGTTTGTTGCCCTCTCTGTGTACGCTATCTTGACCTGCAGGGTTTGGATAGCGGATAGTGAATGAATGAAGCCTGTCAATCAAATAAAGGAATGTCAGGCAACACTACAGCGACAATCATGCCATTTCTAATACCAAATTCCTAACTTCAACCCTTGACCCAACACTAAACCCGTTATCCCATCCTAACCCTAAACCTTCTCTAAAACCCAAGTGCAAACATAAGCCGTCCTTTTGACAAAATACAAGCCCAAAGCAAATGCTGCGGACAAAGCAGATTATAACATATAATTGTCACCTGCTAACAGGTCTATTTCATGTCCAAGCACAGATTACGTTGAGGAGGTTTACGGTTCACATTCTCTAAAACCCAATCGCAAACCCAAGAAGCTGTCCTTTTGACAAAATACGAGTACAGATTGTAGTAATCATTCTTTAAATATCTCTGAGTACTGGAATTTCCTGCATAGAAAAATTTGTCATCATGCTCTTTTTTTTTTCCAGGTTTATGCCATCCAGATTTTCTCTCATACTCTCATGCACACAAAAAAACACAATTACTTCTTGCTTCAAAATAAACCTGGGGGGAGGATGGGAGGGGGGGGGGGGGGGGTATGTACCATTGAGGCCTGTACGGCATCTGCGTCCATGACTTTCTCTGAAAAGCACCCTAAACGAGGATTTAAATCGAGAGGTTTTTGATACCCTATTCAGGGAAACCTGTGAAATTTCTGATTTTTAGATCCTTAGCAGGGATTTTTTTAGATCCTGCATCCGGTGACACGACATTTGCTCCTGCGACATTTGCTCCGCCGTCCATATCTCGAAAGGTCAAAGGTTAAGGCTAAGGTCATGATTTGGTTTTTTGTTCAGGACAATGTGAAGATTAGGATTAGGGTTTGGGTTAGAGTTAGGTTTAGGTTTAGGATTAACATGGCAAAGTTAGACCGGAGCAATTGTCACAGGAGCAAATGTCATGGAACCTCTGCATCCTATTGTACACCCTATTTGAGGATTGGTTCTTCTTGGCCATTTTTTGGCCAAATAGGAAGAGTTAAAGTTAAATATTTAATTTGGAACACATTACAAAATGATGTTTTCATTGAAAAAATAGAAAAGAACCTCTTTGGATTCCTTTTATCGTGAATTTTCAAATCTCAAATTTCCTACCCTTTTCGAGGATCTTTTCTCATCACTATTAGTGAATTTGATACCTTTTTACAGAATTTTCCTATTTTTGATACCATAAACGAGAAGGGAAAACAGGTACTTGGAGGTAGCAGTCAAAAGAAATGTTTCAGCAGAAAGGCCAAATTACATAAAAATCTTTCTTTTCGAAATTTTTTCTTGTCTTTCCGTTAATGTCCACAAATGAAAAAGGTTGATTATTATGGCACTTTAAAAAGAAGGTTGGGTTCTGGGAAAGGTGAAAAATAATTTGTGAGCTTTCTCATTCTTTTTGTGTCAGTTTGGAAGAGCATCATAGTAGAAATGTCACCTGAAAATGATTGCTCTTCAAATGCCCTCATATTCAAATTATGACTAGAAATAGTTGAAGTGTTTGGGCTGAACATTCATGCCATATGTGTGTGCAGTCCCACATACCCATTTCTATGTGTAGTCCAGTTGCTTTTCAGCAAGATTGTGTCAATTTATCATTTTGATGATTCCAAAACCTCACAGTATACACCAATTTTTATGTAGACAAGATCAACCTTTCCCACTTGCTTCGAGACGGTTTCTTTCACAATGTCATCACATGACCAGAACTCAACTTTATCTTAAAGTTGCACATACCACTTGTAAAACATTAGTTAACCCTTTCAGGACAGGAATTATTTAAGTCTAAATTAATCACATTTTGTTCTTCCAATTGGCAACAATTTATTTTTCTTTTAGTGCTACAAAGGTGTAATGTCTTTGAAAAAAAATATACATGGTAGGGAATTTTGTCAAAAAGTTGAAAAAATTGCCAATTTTGAAGAAAAAACAATGATTTTCAACCTCTCAATGTATTGCCAATTTAAGGGTTTTAAAGCTTATTCTTGTTTATAAATTCCTAGCATCAAATGCAAAATAAATTTTTACTCTTACTACTCATGCATGCATCTGGTATATTTTTGTTAGAGCTCTGAATCAAAAGTTATTGAGCCAAACCACAAAATGTGGTAAATTGTCTTGTATTGTGTTTCTTTCTTAATATCTTTTTGGATAAAGATCTTACCGCATTGTCAGGGTTGGAAGAATTGCTGAGCCACACATCAACTAAGTCATCTCCTCGCACATAGAAAGTATAAACTCCAGTCCGAGGAGGTACAAAGTATCCAGAAAGACGGGTGTAAAACCTGTTCCCATTAGGCTCCTCAGTGGTTAAGGCTTGGTCTATTACTCCTCCATGAATGTAGCTAGAGTCACTGGTGTTCCACTGATAGATATCCAGACTGCAAAGGAATTGACAAGAACATAATCATCAAAATAAGACCTCTGTGAAAGGCATGGTAAATGTATGAGCTGAAGTAGATCAAGGATGCGTAAATTGAACCATAAATTATCCCAACATAAAGGCCCAATTAGAAACTCTGTGTTACCATAATACCTCCTGTACATCTAAGAACCTAAGGAAGGGATTATCAAATTAAACACTATCGAGATGAATTATCTCCAATAACCACATACCTATGACCATGCACGCCGATTTCTTGTCACTTTCGGGGGGGGGGGGACGACAGTGCTGAAGTGTTTGGGCTGAACATCCATGCCACATGCGTGTGTAGTCCCACATAACCATTTATGTGTGCAGTGCATGTGCTTTTTCAGCAAGATTGGGTCAATTTCCTATCATTTTGACGATTCCAAAACCTCACAGTATACACCAATTCTTATGTAGACACGATCAACCTTTCCCAATTGCCTTCAGTTTCTTTTACAATGTTATTGCATGACCAGAACGCAACTTTATCTTTAACCAGTCGTCATATTACCTAACCTACATGAACGATTTCCAAGAGGGAGAGGGATTGATGCTACTGAATATCTTATTTCAAAATTTATCTTCTGCAGAGATCCAAAAAGGCCTAAATCTATATAGTAACACCCTTCTGGCACTGTGCAGACGATATGAATGAAAACCAATCTTCACATTACCCTTGGTTATTAGCCTGATCAATCCACCACTCACGAAGAAGGCCTCTACCACCTGGGTATAGATCCGCACTCTCAGGGGCAGGACTCGTGTAACATGTGATCTTCTGGGCCTCTTGAGTTACGATGTCACAACGTTCACCTATGAAAGGTGATGGGTCAAACCATCATCATCATACATATTATATGAGGGATTGAATCACCACTATCATGTCTGTGTGGGTGTGTGTGGGGGGGGGGCATTGGGTAGGGTGTGTAGTATTATAACATATGCACAAAGAGGTAGAAGAACATTGACATGATTTATAGCTTTCCAGGGGTTACACAATAAACAAAGTATAGACTATATTCATATGACGAATATTTGGCTTAGCTCTGCCAAACAAAGACTGCATACAGTAAAATGAGATACTTTCACAAATTTGTTAAGGACAGCCATTTCTGTGGCGAGAAAATTCTGTGAATTCTAAACAATAAATGTTGGTCATGTTGTTAATCAATTATTGTGGAACATGGAACTTTCTTAAATCTTGACCCCATATGAAAATTATGAAAGTTTCCTGCACGCAAAGTTTCTAATTTTACAGTGATCAGGCTAATATCAATATCAAACTCTATTTATTCAATCTGTAATTACATGTATACGGGAATTCCAAACATGAACTTGAATAAAGCCTTGGCAATGCTCTGACAACTATTGAAGGAAAGCTCATAGTTTACCTGCTACCAGGACATCATTGATGACAAGGAATCCATTGCCCAATATAGTCACAAGAGTGCCCCCCTCAAGGCTTCCACTCTCTGGTGAAATACTTGTGATCACTGGAATGAAAAGAGAAACAGGGGGGGGGGGGCATTTCATCAAGTATTTTGTCAGTGATTTTTACCAACAAATTTACTTTCAGCCAATCAGATGCAAGGATTTCAGCAGCTTATAACAGTCTTTGCAACTTGTTATTGATGACAAGTTTTATGAAACAGGGCCCAGGTCATTGTTTTTAACCAACTGCTGAGAAATTAAGTGTATGCTTGTAGATAGACAATGAGTTGACTTGTTAATTAAGGCAAATTATTAAAGGCTAGATGCCTTAAGGCAAATTATTAAAGGCTAGATGCGTTAAGGCAAATTATTAAAGGCTGGATGCCTTAAGGCAAATTATTAAAGGCTAGATGCCTTAACATAGGGCACAGATGCATCATCTTGGGTTCTGAAAACTGGGACCTCCTGGTTATGTGACCAATGCTCTTCTCATTTAAGGCAATTTCATGGTAGGGGTATTGGATTCAGAATGTTTTAAATTTAACAGGTATGGATAAGCATTTAAATTAATGCTGTATTAATTATTCTGGCGATAGAACTGTATTTCCAGAGGAATTGTTTTTCTGGTAGGACTTTGCGTACATGTATGTACTAGGTTTCCCCGTCAATCAGAGAAAACTTGTTTCAAATGTAAATGTATGTAAATATAATTTTGATCTAAGTTCCACATTATATGCCATGTGTTGCTATTTGCATTCCAAGATATCTCTTTCATTCTTTGAAATGTTCTTCAGCATTTGCTCATGACTGCTTTCATTTTTAACCCTTTCCAGACAATTCACCACATTTTGTGGTTTGGCTCAATAGCTTTTGATTCAGAGCCCTAAAATATACCACATGCATGAGTAGAGAGAGCAAAAATTTCTGCACATACTATGTCCATCTTTGTTGCATGACCATATTGTGTTTGATGCCAGGAATTTAAAAAAATGAGCATAACCTTTAAAATTCTTAAATTGGCAACATATTGAGAGGTTCAAAATCTTTTTTTTAAATCAAAATTGGCAATTTTTTCAACTTTTCTACAAAATTGTATATTGTTTTCAAAGACATTACCCCTTATTAGAACCATGTAGCATTAAACAAAATATACTACTGTTGCCAATCTGAAGAACAAAATGTGATCAATTTAGCCCTTGAATAATTCCTGTCCTGAAATAACCCTTTCAATAATAATATTTCAATTCAATTCAATTTCAATTTTCAATTTCAATTTCAATTCTTTTCAATTTCAATTCAATTTATTTATTCAAGTCCATTTAAAAAGTACATAAAAAAACAAAACATCAAACATATAAAATAAATATAGAAGCATTGAACCAACAAACAAAAAAAGAGAGCGTAAAGAAAAGTAGAATTTAAAAGACAAGAATAGGAAGCGTACAATTGATATTTACAGCACATAAAATAATGGACATGAAATGGGAAACTGCAAAAGAACCAAATAAAGGTTCTGTCGAGGCAGTCCCTAATGAAATACCTAAGTTTGTACTGATATTTATTTTTATTTTATTTTTATTTATTTATTTACAGTTTTATTTAAGCAGGGTAGCCTCTTCAGTTAAAAAACTGCTTTCACTGAGGGCCCTGCATAATAAAAAACAATACATGATTGTGACATATACAACAAGGTAAATAGACTTACACATAAACAAAAATATAGATTTACAAAAATAGAACATTAACAATCTAATTAAAAACGCAGAGCTGAAAAATACAGGAGGAAATTATTATGAAATATAATTATGTCATGGAGCAAAGGTATATGGAATAATAATGCAAAATATATAATTTCATGAAAAGTATGAGAATCATAATGTGTATGCGAATAAGATCGAACTGCTCATACTGATAATTATTATCTAATCTCGATTTAACAATATTTAACAAAGAAAAAAAGAAAAATGTTGATTTATTAAAAAATTTTGCGAAACATAATTATGTAATGGAGCAAAGGTATATGAAACAATAATGCAAGAGATATAATTTCATGAAAGTCTAGGAGTCATAATGTGAATACGAATAGGATCGAACTGATCACACAGGTAATTATTATTAAATATTAAATTAACAATATTAAACAAATGTTGATTTAAAGGATTTGAGGGATGGTGCCAGTCTCTGATCAGCATTTAGGCGATTCCACTGCTTTGACCCTAAGTACTGAAAAGTTCGTTTACCACTTTCAGTGGTAATAGCACCCCTTTCTTGCAAGGATGCAGTGGCTTTTGATCTTGTTTCAAAAGAGTATTGGGGCTTAATAAATCGTTGGCATAGGTATTGGGGGCTATTCCATTTACACATTTGTACACTTCTTAACCTGTTAAGATGCAATCTGAAGTGAAGATCTTTCCATTTTAAAGCCTCAAATAAATCTTGTATATGCGTCCTGGGATGAGCTCCCAAAATCATCCTTGCTAGTCTGTTATGAAGTTTAACCAGTCTGTCAAGAAGACCTTCAGAACAGTTTGACCACACAACATTACAATAGTCAAATAATGGCATTACGAGAGATGTAGATAATAACTTAAACATATCATTTGGTATACACGGCTTTGCAGACCTTCGGAGAAAACCAATTCTCTTTGATATTTTCATTGCCATGAAATCGACATGATACCTGTATGATAAATTTTCATCAAGAAAAACACCAAGGTATTTAAATTCTTTGACCCTTTCAATTTCTTGGTCATGTATCATTATTTGCATGTCTGTGTAGGCACTAAGACGTTGATTAGTACCAAATATCATAAATTTTGTTTTCTTTATATTGAGTGTAAGCTTAAAGTCTTGCAACCAAGCATCAAGGTCATTTATGCCATATTGCATATTTCTTAATAAATCATTCTTAGATGTTCCTTCAAATAGAATAATTGCATCATCAGCGTACATATTTATTTTTCGCGTGGGCTGAGTGACTGATAATGGTAACGTATTGATATACATGATAAACATCAGGGGGCCAATTATTGAGCCTTGTGGCACCCCGTACTCAATGGTCATCGGTCTTGAGTTTTCAAACGTTAACTTTAGTAACCTGTTTTCTTTCAAAAAAGTATGAAGTAAACCAGTCATGCTCTAAGCCACATACTCCTGCGTCTTGTAATATTCCTAACATTATACTGTGGTCCACCGTGTCAAATGCTTTTTTCAAATCCAGATATATTGCACCAGTAACTTTCCCTGCATTCATATTCATGAGAATATAATCTGTAACATCAATAACAGTAGACTGCGTTGAGTGCATTGGTCTGAAACCAGACTGCTGAGGGCAAAGGTATTTTGTATCTTGTAAAAAATGATAAAGCTGATCATGAACTGCACGCTCAAGAATTTTTGAGACAAGTGACAAGACCGAAATCGGCCTGTAATTTTCCACCTTAGCACGGTCATCTTCTTTAAAAATAGGTGTTACTTTAGCAATTTTCCATTTATCAGGAAAAGTACCCTCTTGTAGTGATCTATTTAAGACATATGTTAAGGAATAAACAATTCCTGGGCGAGCTGCTTTTAACAATTTAGAAGTAATCCCATCAGGACCCTCTGCTTTTTTACATTGCATTGATTTAATCTGTTGTTCAACAAAGCTTATTGTAATTGGCTTAAACTTAAACCTCTTATTACCACCATCCTCACAATTGGAAGTATCACAATTCTTGGTGTTTGCTCTTGTCAACCACTTAAGAAAACCATCATCATTGCCTTTGTATTGTTTAGCAAGTTTAGAACCTATTTCCGCAAAGAACATATTGAAATCATTTGCAAGTTTTTCATTACTTTCCGATAGAGGCATGATACTGACTTTACGCATCGAAATTGCTTCCTTAGTGATATTCCAAAGTTGATTTGGGTTTTGTCTGTTTTCTTGGATCTCTTGACTGTAGTACGTTTTCTTCAGAAACTTACTCAGATTGTTTACTTTGTTTCGTAATTTCTTAGCTTTTGATCGACTTTCAGAGTCACTCTTTGAAAATAAAAAATCTCGCTGTCTCCCTAGTTCCAGCATTTCTTTAGTGACCCAGGGTGCCATACGCTTTGTCCGTGGACGGATACAACGATAAGGGGCGTGGACATTACACACCTCGTTAAACATTTCTTCCCACATATTCCACGAATCATTAACATTCTCCATTTCTTCAATCAAATACCATGGTTTCCTGATTATATCCACTAGGAATGCATTTTCATCAAAATGTTTAAAATTGCGAACTGTAATGAATTTGGTTTTACTTCCTTTGGAACAATTTATTTTCCTATTAATGAAAACCATAAAGTGGTCACTCAGACCAAGTGGTATAACATCAACCATATCAATATTTTCTGGATGAGATGACAAAACTAAATCAATACATGTGCTAGAACGTTCTGTTACTCTAGTCGGTTCATGAATTAATTGCGTCATTTGGAATTCACAACAAACATCATCAATATTATCCTTTTCGTTATGACATAGATAATTATAGTTATAATCACCAACTACTATTATTTCACAGTTACGATTCTCAAAACTGCTCAATATATTTTTCAATTGGCACAAATATTCGTTCTTCTTCTTCGGAAAATACACAACACCAAGTATAACATGTCTGCTGCATTTCGGCATTATCTCTACCCAGCAAGATTCAAATTCAACTGTTTCCTCAATATTCATGACTGTAAAAGTTACATTATTTGAAACATAGAGGGCGGTACCACCATGGCTATCTCTGCCTGGGCGGTCGCAACGAATGAGTGTATAGTCATTTATACTAATTTCATGATCATCGATTCCTTCATGAAGCCAACTTTCACTAATTGCAAGGACATCAAAGTTATTTTGTGATAACATAATTCGTAAATGATCTAGTTTCGGGAATAGACTTTGAGTGTTAAGATGTACAATTTTAAATCCTTTTCTTTTCTTAATGTTATTGACCTTTTTAGAATATGAATTCTCAACAGAACTGGCAATGGAGGGTATGATGTTAGTAGCATTAGAATTTTCATTATGAATAGTGTCTGTTGTTTCCTCAGGATCAATATTTGCATCTTCATATAGAGGATCTCGATGGGTATTTAGCCTGTCATCAGAATATTCATCAATTAACAATTCAAAGGAGTTAGATAGTTCTAGTTCAAATGTCGATATGGCCTGCTCTTCTTGGCCGAGATCTCATGTTCTGGAGTGGCAGTTTCTTTCTTTGTGACCACGTCCACCACACCGATGACACTTCAGGGGGGCATCATATTTACACCTAGCAACGGAATGGTTTCTTTCACCACAGTTTGAGCAATTACTTTGTCTGACCATTTCACTATAGAGCTTCTGAGTTGGTCTTGATCTTCTCTCGTTGCCGAGCCGAGACGTATGACGAGAGTTCTTCGCTCCCACTGTTACCCATTCTGATGACTTTTCTTTTTCCGTGTTTATGGAGTAGCATGTAGTGAGCTTGGATTTTACGTTGCGAATCATTTTTCCGGTTCCTCGCTTGTTGAGATGAATCTTGTCTCTGTACGATGACTCGTCAACACTACCATCGATAAAACGGAACAGTGGATCATGGTCGATGAAGGAACAATCTACTCTCTGTGTCAAAGCTTTGATGTCCCTGTTGATGTCGGTAACCTGGACATCATTATCATCAAGCCTTGGGCAGATGGATGATACATGGACTTTCGTGTTGGAGGCTTTGATTTGGGTAGATGTAATCAGATGCTCAATAATAAAGATTATAAAAACATAATAATAAAAGTGACAGGATGAATGAATTATGTAGAAGAGTAAGTGAATAAGAATTCCTTAAGCTTTGATTTAAAAGAATTTAAAAATGAAACATTTTTGATATAATGAGGAAGAATATACCTGCATATTGCTGGTAGTGATATAGCTTATCCTGGCCATCCACCATGTAAGTGTCACTTGGAGCATAGGCGTTGCCATAATGACCTGAAATCTGTACCACCAATGGATAGGAACCTGTCCAACAATCATAAGATAGATAAAATGTTTAATGTCCTGATCTGCATACATGGATTATTGTATTGGGGTTTAAATGATTTTCGACAGAATAGATTTTCTTGTAAATGACATAGAAACATTAATTTTGTATTGAAGTATGCATATATGCAAGATTTCCATTGAAAAATGTGTCTGTGCGAGTGTTTTGACAGTTAAATCATACCGTTATTTTAGAGTAAACTCTCATAATGAAAACATAGAAAACAATATGAGTAAAAGTCAGAGTCATCCCCCAACAGTTCCCCCAAGGGGGGTATGTCCCATTGAGGCCTGTACGGCATCCGCATCCATGACTTTCTGAAAAGCACCCTAAACGAGGATTTAAGTCTAGAGGTTTTTGATACCCTATTCAGGGAAACCCGCCAAAAATTTCTGAATTTTAGATCCTTAACAGGGATTTTTAAAGATTTTGGATAGTATTTTACACCCTATTCGAGGATTGGTTCTTCTTGGCCCCTTTTTGGCCAAAAGGAAGATTTAAAGACCAAAAAAAATACTTTGGAACACATTAGGGGCCTACAGAATGATGTTTTCATTGAAAGAATAGGAAAGAACCTTTTTGGGTTCATGAAAAAGTATTCACGGGAAGATTTTCAGATCGGCACTACTCCTGACCGGCTCCCGACTGCCACTGTCAAATTTCCTACCCTTTTCGAGGATCTTTTCTCATCATTACTAGTGAATTTGATACCCTTTTTTCAGAATTGTCTGTTTTTGATACCCTAAACAAGATCCCCGGGTTACCCGTCTGGTGGTGAAAAAACAACCCTTTTTACACGTTTTCATGGACGCGGATGCCGTACAGGCCTCAATGAGACATACCCCCCCCCCCCCAGGACAGTTCCATGATGGATGTTAAATCATAAACGTTCCATATAAGTTATTCTCCTTTAATTTTCTTACATTGCCAGGTACAATGATACAATTTACATTATTTGAAGCTTTAGTGGATTCTGATATACAACTTAACTAACCTGTCCCAATGACAATTTATCAGTTTTCTTTTGCTCTTTGCTTGGTACTCTTTCTGTTATGAGATTTTTTACATTAGTCAACCATTTTCAATATCTGCTTACCATCGTTGCTACATACACCTTCCTACTGAATACAACTAAACACCAAATTCAAAACATTCAAGGTTCAGCTCCTTCATATTGCAACATAATTCTTACCAGGCACGTTGGTCTCTGGAGAGCAGGCAATGAAAACCCAGTCATATCTTTCCTCAAACTGATATTCCAGGCGTATTCTGCATAAAAGAATCAAATGTCTCATGTCATTCAACTTTCTGGGTTGAATTACCCATTTCCTTATATGGCCTATTCATCCTTCTTCTACTAATACTAATAGGGACCATTCACCAGTCAGAACAAAACGGAAGGTGGTCGGAATCTATCTCCACATTTCTGAGTAACTGAAGTCCAAGCATCATGATCATTTTTATATAAAATATACAATTTCATTTATCTTTTGTAAGTGTTCTTCCATAGCATAATCCACACTAATAATTTGGAAATCTTAATATTAATGGTAATGTGTCACCAAGTCAAGAAACTTGTATATCACCACTAAGATTTTGTGAGATAAGATTTGAACCATGTTTTTTTTTTTCTGTGTGTTTTTTATCTTCATCAAAAACATGTTTCACAATATAAAGTTAACAACTTATGAATCTTTTTTGTTCCATTCTAGTATTACAGGGCAAACCATCCTCAGTAACAAGTTAAATTGTGTGAAAGGGGAAAAAATCTGAGAAAAATGGTGGTGAAAGTTTGAAAGCTGAGATCACAAAAATCAACATTTCACATGAATTGGGAATATTAGCCCTCTGAGAGTGGCATAATCAGAGACAACTCCCCCATTTGTTATAAACTAAGATATTTTGAATTTTCACTTTGCACATATAGTAACTGTGCCCTTGGACTCTACTTTCCAACAACAACAAAAATCTTTGCAATTTTTTGTCTACAAGCAACTAGGAGAGTTATTCAACAATACTAAACAGTGGCATTACCAATAAAGCTTCATATGTATAGTGATCTCAAATAAAAAAAAAAATTCCTTACTACATGTTCATCCAACTTCGTTCAAACTTTTCCCAATTAGTTTCCATGATTTTTCTGCTTTCTGTCAGAGCAACTTAATTGTTGTCAAACTTGAAGTTGAATTTCTATTTAACATTGAGGCAATAGAAAACCCCCTGCATATTACACTGGAAGGATTAGATTAGGCTAGAAATAAAAGGCCTTAAACTAGATTAACTCAATCCATTATAGAGATTAGTGCTAGAAAACTACTCACGGTTCTCCTGTCGTACTATTGATAGGATTACATTTGTATGGTCCCCAGGTTATCCTGAAAAGTAAAAAAAAAAAATAAAAATAATGCTGAAAAAAAAAAATTCTCTAAACATGTCTAGAGTAGATGCTTCGAAGTGCGGCCGGTAGCCAGTGTGCGGCCAGTCCATCATTTGCATTCCAAAATCACTTTGAAATACATGGCATCATAACATATCACACACACACACACACACACACACACACACACACACAGAGGGTAATGTACCCTCTGTGTGTGATATGTGATATATTATGATGCCATGTATTTTAAAGTGATTTTGCAATGCAAACGTTGGACCGACCGCACTTTGCAGCATCTACTCTAGATCTTATTCACTCACACATGCGAGGTTATTATACATGTAGATCTTATTCATACTTTTTGACATTCATAAACATTTAGATCCACCAGCAATGAAATGTTTGACAGAAAAGAGAAAAGAGAAAAAAGGAGGTATAAATATTTTTCTTTAACATGTTTATTACTTCTTCATTTTTTATCTCAAGCCAAAACAAAAGTAGAAAACAAAAATATTTGAAACATTTATCTTTCCAGTTTCCACCAAATCAATTTACTTGATTTTTAGAGTATGAATACCTTGTTCATTGGATAAGTGCCTGGACAGGGAACTTTTCAACAGTAAATCAAACAACTTTTTATGCAAAATGTCATAAATCTTTCGCAAGATAGGTTGACAAAATGATGAACTGCAAATATTCACTGATTTTAGTTTTACTTGATTGATGCACATTTCCAGTAAAATCTGATGACAAATTTGCAAGGTTAATTTTTAAGTGTCCGTATACACTTAGTCTACGTAACTCCCTTTTCATGGTAAACCAAAAGGCCAATGTGTCAGATTGCTTGAGAGTTCTTGTCCTTTGAAGAGATCACAATAGTTAGACTTAATAGTGTTGTTGTCCGTTTGACCCAGTGCATGTGGCCAGCGAAAAAAATACCATTCTGCTAGGGAGAAACGAAAATTCTGCAAAATCAAAAATTTGACTGCTAAATCAAAATTTTACTCAAAAATGCTCTGACAAGCAAAAAAAAAAAAAACGGCTCGGCCGCATCACCCCAGCCGCTGGAGCTCGGCGAAGGTTCGTTCGATTCGGTGCAGGCAGGCTATCTACAGCTGTTTTACGCGGTTGCTGCTGGCTGAAAAAACAAAGATCCAGTTTCAGGATCTTTGCCAACAACACTTGAAATGGACTTTAAATAGGTTAATGAATTAAGTATCATCGTGAAAAGCTGTCTTAAGTGAAAAAATATCTTACTTCTAAAAGTCGATATGAAAAGAAACAGAAAAGAGCTTAATAAGTTAATTACCACACATGTCCGTGAAGCAGACACTCTACTCTAACTTTGACGCAAGAGGGAGACATACAGATCCTAATAGTCTCGGCAGCACAGAACTCCTAAAGACGTGGTCGGCAGCCCCGGTGGGCAGCTAACTAGAATAGAGTGTGTGTATGTGTGTTTTTACAGACGTGTATCAATCAGATATGATTATTTTCGTCTGGGGACCGACCTTTAAAGGGCAATCCAACCTTGGTAATAAGATGATTTGTGTGAAAGCAGAAAAATAAGAAAAACAGGATGGTGAAAGTTTGAAAGAAATCGGACAAGGAATAAGAAAGTTAGGGATGTTTGAAAAATGAGATCACTACATCTATGCGAATCTCAAATTGGCAATTTGGTGAGTCAATTGTGACATTTTTGTGGACAACCCTCCCATTTGTCATACACAAAAATATCATTAATTTGCGGTTTTCTTCGAGGCGCTTTTACCCTCGGGGCAGTACTCAAAATATATTCGAGATAGCATATTGTTATAGGTCCTCATGAACGAAAAGATCCTACTGAGTAATGCATTTTGAAAAAAAGTGACATTTTAGTCATTTTGTGTGTTCAAGCGAATGGGGGAGTTGTCCACAGCTACATCACAGTGACATTACCTATTCAGCCAATTTGGAATTCCCATATGTATAGTGATTACAACTTTCAAAAATTCATAACTTTCTTATTGCTCACGGTCCGATTTCATTCAAACTTTCACCAATCTGCTTCTCTGATTTTTCCTCTTTCTTTCAAAGCAACTTGCTATTAAGGTTGGATTTCCCTTTAACGTCACCATCCGAAAGACGTGACTCAGTTTCGAACCTGGGTCCGCTGAATCAGTTTATAACTTCCACTGTTAGCTGGATTACAGGCGCACGCCACAACGCCCAGTGATATTCGGGGCGTTGCTTTATACAGTTTTGATTGGGGTAATTTTCCATTATAGGATCTTTATGTAATCTTCTCAGTCTCTCTCTCAAACAAAGTGTCTGTCGACAAGCGCAAACAACTAGTAAATAGATTTTGAAATTTTCTCACAGATGTTTCATTCTATTTTTCCAAAGAGTAATTCGAAAAAAAAAACACAAAACAAAAACAAAGAAAAAAAAAAACTTTTTTGACGCCCGGCCCTATTATACGTACAGACGAACATATTGGAAAATCTTTTATATTTTATCATGTAGCAGGTATTTACCACATTGAATACTTGAACGTAAAGAAAAGAAAAGAAAGTCTTACTTCTTTATGATTATAGGGTTCTCCTCATCAGATAGAGAACTCTGAGCGTTTTCATACACGTTGGTGTAGTACCTCCCCAGTGTAGTTGTGCTTGAGCCTGAATAGTAAAATGTTTGAAAAGATTTGCAGGATTAGGCATCCTGTGAGGTGCAATATGATTTTCAACGGTGCAACATTACAAAAGTAATGTTGCACAGCTGTATAGGCGTCACTGAACAACCAATTTGGGCAGGCTGGGCCTCTATCGCCGCATATTATAGGAAGTGGGTCACATTGGGTGGTAACGAATTTGTACAGTAACTTTTCCAGCTGATATTAATAAATTGATTTTGTTTATTAATTTTATTTAAACATGTTTATACAGGATAAGATCAGTTGTCGGACTGTTTTACGTATGGTCCTATTATTAAAAAGCATGAGTATATCAACATTTAAAGTATGTTCATTAAAGATCTCTAGTGCTTCAACTCTGTGCATTATTTCTTATTAATTACTAGTGGGTTATAGGGGCACAGCCGGCTGTGCACCCCTTTCAAAACCCAATCGTAACCCATAAAGGGCACAAAAAATGTGCTTAGCTATGGTACCTCAGATTATGCTATTGTGCCCCTTTCAATCATTGGACTTTAATGACACGTTTTGAAATCTTTTTGAATATTAAACCCTAAGGATACTTTGTGATAACTTTTTTGTTGTTGCTTGCTTGTCAAATATTACGGGGGATGGTGTTCTCCCCCTCCACTCTTTTTTACAAAATCCTGGATACCTCCCAGTTTAAGTGTAAAAAAGAAAATGGATTAATAGACTTACCTACGGGGCCTGAATATGCATAAATCCTCGTCATTTTGACAAATTTATCGCCATTTCTATACTGTGAATAGTAAAGGTGAAAAATAAATCATCATACAGAAATACAAACATTTATTGTAGGTCTTTGGCATGTGGAAACATGAATGATGTTTCGTGATATAGCTGACGTCCACGCGTGCTGATGCAATATGTAACAAAAATAAAAATTAGAAAATAAAAAATCCAAGAATTTTTTTTTCTTCAAATGTTCGAAAGCTGATTCAACCCGAAGTTGGCACATTGAAGGATGTCAAATTTATTTGAAGCAATTGTTATATTTATTCCAACAATCTTTTGATAATCATTATTGTTATTATCATTCTTAAAGCAATTTTTATTAGTCTTAAGCGCTAGTTCTAATATCAAAACTTCCAACATATTCTGTTTGGAACCTGAAGGGCGTTTACTCATATACATTACCGTCATATATGTCTAATAATATTAAATACCATAAGTATAATTATTCATTTCGCTAGATCCAAAACCTAGATCTCCCTACACCAAAGTCAAATAATTGCAAAAGAACATTTTCTATAGGGGGGGGGGGGGGAGTGACACAATATAATCAATTACCTGATGACATCCGAACTGCAACTTCATTAAGATCCTTTCCTACCCTAATAAATAGCATTTTTCTTAACACTCTTCCTAAAACTCTAAATAAACTTTCGCATAACCAACTTTTTTGTGTGTGCGTATGTGCGTGCGTGTGGGTGTGTGTGCGTTGTGTGTTATTTCCATAGCTATTTCTGTTTTGATTTGTTCTTTTTTTTGTGGTATTTTTTGATTTATGATTATGTATTGTTGCTCTATGTATACTTATTATTTTTATTGTAAAGGACCCCAAGGAAGAACAGTAATGTTCTATAGACATTGCTGAATTGGGCTTTCCTCCGATTTGTTGTTGTGCATGCTCCTCTATTATTTATATATATGAATATATATATATATATATATATATATATATATATATATAATACACACACACACACACACACAATATATATAATATATAAATATATAAATATATATATATATATATATATATATATATATATATATATATATATATAATTTATATATGTTTATATATATATATATATATATGAAATATTTATATCTATTTCTATATTATATATATTGTGTGTGTGTGTGGGTGTGTGTGTGTGTGTGTGTGTGTGTGTGTATTTATCTGATTTCTGAAATAAAAACAAACGAACAACACAGAGTTAATTCCCTTCTGGCTCTCAATAGACAATCATGATTTCTGTGTGTGGACAGACAGAAGGGTGTAACTTACAGTAAAATAGCAGAAGCGATTACGTGTACATGGTGGAGTCTCTTCACCATCCACCTCGGCAATCACTTTGAATTGGCCTTCCTCACCCGGCCTGTTACAAAAAACAAAACCCAATGAGAATATTGAGTAACAAAGTATTGTATACTTCTCCTTATTCTTCTATTCGTTGTGATTCTGTAATTATGGTTAATTTTTATTTGTTTTAATCATTTCTTAATGATAATATTGATTGTTGTTATCTCAGTTTACTTTCAATAAAAACGGGGGGGGGGGAGAGAAAAAAATGAGAATGCAGTGACAATCAGTCACAAAAGGGCAACTTCACGGTAACGGAATAACAACAACAACAAACAAACATTTCTCAAACATTCAAATCTGCTCATCAGAAATATGATATTACTAATCCAAACGTTTAATGACGGTTAAATAATAATTTGTTGAAGAATTATTGTCCCGATGCAGAGCTGCCAGTTTTATAAGTTATGACGGTTTATTACGTTTTTTAAATTCTTGCAAAAAAACAACAACAAACAAACAAAAAGGAGATAGAGAAGTCCTGATGGTTCTTACCTGGTGACACATACAAGTCGATTGACATTACTGCTGTAAGGAACTACGTCACAGGGTATTTGAGTATAACCATTGGTGAGATATACACTGTTACCCGTAGTAGCATCAGCATCAAGTGAAAAGTCTTGGCTAAAACCTGGAAATAGGCAGAAAACACGTTGATTTCACTGAGTTCGGTCCTTTTAATTTCTAGTGATGAAAATATAACTTGACAGGATAGTCCAAGAAAGTTGTCAACATTTCGAAAGTAATTGAATTGTTCACTGATATGGCATATAGAATGTGGGGGAAAAACATCCCTGTAATTTAATGATCATTATATTTTTAGCAGAGTCCTCCAGCTATAAATCACACATCACGACGGCATTGCCAAAAAACTGAGATTTATTAAATCATTAATGATCTTAACTTTCAAAAATTCATTACCCTTTTTTTGTCGTCCGATTTGTGTGGAATTTTCACGAGCAATGCTGTTCTAAATGTTCTGCTTCTATTTAAGCAAGCCAAATTTCGATTAAGGGTTTAGCGCACGGATCCAGGGTTCTTTTGAAGGGGAGGCAAGTCTAAAAATAGATCTCTGAAAAAAAAAAGAAGCTTCTTCAAACAATTACATTTTTTTACATGCCTGGTACAAACTTTTTGCAGGGGGCATACTAAGTATATGAAAACATGTGCACTTTTTTTTTTTTGTGTGTGTGTGTGTGTGTACTATAGGGGTATGCTCCCGTGCCTCCGTGCCCCCCCCCCCCCACCCCACTGGTCTATAACTTACCTTGTCCTGTTAACACAATCTCTGTGCCGCCAGCCAAGCTACCAGCCGTATTACCCGTGAGGCCAGTAAACGTAGACTGGCATCTCACCCAAGGCACTGAAAAATACGACAACAATTAAAAAAAAAAAATCAAACTAGTATCAGACCTTAAATTATCTAATTATCATTGAACATCACATGTATTATTCATTGTACGAGAACTGCAGCTTTCAAGCACATCGCTTTTTTGTAGTTTCCTTTTCCTTTGTCGCCATCATTTGTGAAATTCAACTTAAACATGTATATTCAAATGTATAGTGTTTATATACTATATTATAATAAGCAGGGGCCGCTGTGGCTCAGTGGTAGAGCAGTGATCTCGTAAATGGGAGGACCTGGGTTCGAAACAAAGTGGATGCGTTATAGTGCCTTTAATCCTCGTTGCTAAGTGCCTCGGAGAAAATCGATTGAAAGCCGTCGGTCTCCTTGTTGCTTACTTACAAGCATTCACATGCTTTCTTATAGCACTATATAGGTAAAGTAAATTTTCAAACTCATCAAACCCAAAGTTGGAGATTTGCATTGATGTTGAGAGATTTTGCATTCCATTCAAAGTAACATTCATTAATTGCCTCAAGTCATTAAACCTCCGACATTAAAAAATTGTTCAAAGAATGTCTGTCGAGTATTATGGATGTATAATTAAAACTAATGATTATACATTAAAATGTTTTTTATTGTATAGTGATTTAGTGTATTATATCTAATTAAATGTTCATGAACTGTCAGTGTTGTTGACAATTAAACAAAACAAAAAACATGTTGATGCTGCATACAAAATAATTTGCGTTCAGTATCATGTCGTCATAACCATGAGTTTGCAATATTATAATTACTTTTTCTTCTCTCTGTCTGCCCCTCTCTCTCTCTCTCCCTCTCTCTGCCTCTCTCTCTCTCTCTCTCCCTCTCTCTGCCTCTCTCTCTCTCTCCCTCTCTCTGCTTCTCTCTCTCTCTCTCCCTCTCTCTGCATCTCTCTCTCTCTCTCTCTCTCTCTCTCTCTCTCTCTCTCTTTCTCTCTGACTGTAGAAGAACAGGTGATTAGCTTCAGAGAAACAAGCATGTGACACGGTAACATGTTACTGACGGCATTATAAAGTGCAAGAGATCATCATCATCTTACCTGAATTCATACACATTCATAATTAATCTCTCCTTCTCCCTTTCATATACCTCTCGTATGCTTATATCATTATTATCACCTTTTGTCTCCCCCTTTTTTTAAACCTATTTTCCTCGTAATTTTTCACCTCTCTTCGCGCATCACGCGGTAAGATGATAATCAAATTACACGGTTTATGCTGAAACTAGAAATGTTGGACTAACATTATAAGCAGTCTACCTCATAATGTATCGTTCATGTATATGATTTGATATTCGATTTGATTGATCATTTATCGCCTGATTTAACATTTTGTTACTCTTTTGACTTGCTCTGAGCTCGCGGAATAATTTTTTTTGATTGGCCGACAGTGAGAACATAATAGGGCTATATCGCCAGTAGCTCGGAGGGTGGGGTGAGGAGAGGGAGAGAGATTTGCAGTATAGATTAGAACGCTGACGCTGCTTGTTTTTTTATTTTTAAAGTCGTATACGTATCAATGTGTATATTTCCTAAATAGTTTAAGTAATATTTTAACGACTTGTTACTTTTTATGTTATCTACAATTCATGTGGTCAAGACCTGTGATTTTCTTAATATGTTTTTCTTTTATTTGTATTTTCTGCTCTGAATATCACAATGTGATTATTCTCTGTTTTATTGTTAAACAGTGATAGAGCGATGTACCAACAACATTAAACAAGGAAAATGAGGAATGAGGTAGTTTCCTTATAAGGATTGGTTTTATCGGGGTCCGCTCGCTATTCATAGGGACCGTTATTCATAGAAAACCGCTATTCATTTAACACGCGTTATGAATAGCGGTCCTTATATATAGTTATGAATAGTGGTCCTTATGAATAGCGCGGTAATTTGTCTATGGTTTGCTCGCTATTTAGAAGGACCGCTATTCATACAAAACCGCTATTCATTTAGTTACGCGTTATGGATAGCGGTCCTCATGAATAAGTGGTCCTTATGAATAGCGGTCCTTACATGACTAGCGAGGTTACCCCGTTTTATCAGCCTCTAGAGGCGTACATGCGTATTATACTATAAGGGAAATTTTGTTTTTAAAAAACCACGAAAACAGGGGAGAAATGGTTAATTCATGACTCCATCTACACCGACTTCACAGCAAATAGCCTTGGTTTTCACTGACCCTTTAAAATAATTCAATTCCAATATACTCAGCGCACGGGAAAGCTTTTCGCTAATTAATTCAATTTCATTTTACTCTGGATAACGAGACAAAGCAATTTTGGTGTAAAGGGAAACAAAATCATCCTAGGTAAGTTTGTCACGTGACATGTTGCCTTGAAATATTAATTATACAGTATAAAATGGACTACTCATAGTACGTGTATAAGAATATAGATACTAGTTTCTGGTGTTTTTTTTCTCTATAGAAAAAGGGGTTTTAGTCCTTAAATGTATTACTGAATTGGGCCGCCCTGATAAAAGAATCTAAATGAATAGGCCTAATTAAAACTTTCAGCAGTGTTATCCTAAAAAAACAACAACAACAGGAAAGGTAGGATGCTCGCGTGTATAAATGGGGGAGGGGTCATAATAAAAACGGGGAGATATGCCTTATGGAACAGGTCAGAATGTTTCTATATAAAATCATATAAGAACTGACTAAGATATTACAGTATATCAGATAGGATGCGAAGCGGGGTCCTCTTCAAGTATTGAAAAACATCGTTTATATTCTGATTTATTATTTTTCCTTTGACGTCGTATATTGACATCGTAAAATACGACTTCAGTATTCTGTTGATATTTACTGGGATGAAAATAATTTCAGGGGCAATATAATTCACCCTCTTTTGATAACCATTAATAGCAATTTTCCGATCTTATGAGGTAGTTTAACATCGATAATCAACAGAGAGAGAGAGAGAGAGGGGGGGGGGGGGGGGAGACAATAGTACAAAGTCTGCGTTTTGGGTCTTTGTAATGAATTCATAAAAATATATTTACTATACTACGATACTATTCAAATTAAAGCGCACATGAATTAATCACTTCAGTCAACGACTCTATTTGCTCTTTAAAAATGCCATATTATTTTTATCCCATTTTTCTTTTCCATATTTTCTATTTCTATTGATGAAATATACTAAGCATTACCCTAAGTTGAATGTTCTTGTGAATTCAATTATAATTTTCCTGTGAATCATACGATAGGTTTGAATAACACAGTCGTTAAAGAAAAACAGTCCAAATCACGCTATCAATAATCATTACTCAGTTATAAATTGGCTTGGGCTGACGACAGCCCAGTGCATTTTATAGTTAATCTCCATTTGAAGGTCACATGGTTAGAAATCAACCATGTCAGTATGATCTCGATAATCAGTGAACAAAATTGAATTAACAGTGAAAGGCCCCACCAAAACACTAGAATACAGGCTTGAATGCATCTCGGTAAAAGAGTATTTTTTCTGCATCTATAGGCCGGAACTATAAAGCGCCAAATCAAACGACTCGCTGCTATGCCAACGTGTATACATTACACAGCAATGGCGTCCTGTTTCCATAGCAACATTGCTGACATGCTTCTCAAAAGACTAATCATACGTAAAGGATAGTACAGCGTACTTATATCATTTGTGTCTGCCCTTTCCAATTTTAGTTATATAGTAATTAGGTCAGGGTTCGGGCTACTCTGAGTCTGACCCATGCATGTGTTTCGTATGCTGGGCTCTTTAGTAGACTCCTCCACTTATGTTTCTTTGCTATGCATAATTTTACTGAAATTATGGTAGTATAATTGTTTATTATATGTAATTACTGTATTTCATTTTTTAAAATAGTTTTTCCATTTATATAAACATTTCTTAGGGACATGATAAATATTAGGCAAAGTTGTCTACCCCGCTTCCTTATTATGAAGAAACGACACGCCTGTGCCAGTGTGTGTGGAATAAATGACTCCACACAATGATCGTTACCGTTACTGTCGCAGGCTATCACCGCAGATAGACGATACTGATTATTTATTTATTTATTTATTTATTTATTTATTTATGATATTTATACAGGGTAGCACATTTTCACCAACAGTGGTGGTCTCCCATGAAGTCCCGTTTGATAACAAAGATATCAAGTAACAATATAAATTCATTACAGCAACAAAACAAAACAAAATACAGAGGATATTTAAATATATGTACATGTTATCTGGTATCCTCGTAATAAACGGAAATTTTCAAAAACGTATTCAATGATATTTTGGTGCATATTTCTAAAATCATTTATATATATATATACATTCGGTGATCGTTTTTTAAATGAGATGAAAGGACATCAAATACTTTTGACAACCCCTGAAAATATAATAATATTATGAAAGCTCATAAACAAAGTAAAGAGATGATCTTGGATCAATAAAAATCCCCACTTGGGATACCAAAAATGATATATACATATTTACATAGAATATATTAAAAGATAGTATTGTTATTCAAACAATACACTTTGGACGTTCATTATACAGCATAATAGTTGAGTATGTACAACATAAATACCAATGAAAGCACCAATAATTATTGTCAGTTTGCATGCGCAATCCAGGGATGCATGCCGTGACAATTATTTTGTAATGCTTTATAGTTCCGTGACGTTCCGTGACAAAATAGTTGCCTCAACGTCATAATATTTAGAGACACCACTGGACTACTTTGAACGCTCTAGACCATTTTGAATTAAGGTATAGTCGGAGTTTTGAAGAAATCTACTCACTAGTTAGCTTTAAAATGTTATAAAAAAAGAGAAACAAATAAATATATAAATATATATCCAGATTTCCACTGCCCCGTCTTATAAAGAGTTGCGACTGATTGCAAATAATTTGCAATTGATATCAATCGCAACTCTCTACTCAAGAGATATAGGAGATTTGTAACTTGCGATTGATTGGAGGATTTGCGATCGATTCTAATCAATCGCAACTCTTTATAAGACGGGGCCGAGAAAAGCATACACACCCCAATCAACGAGCAAAGACAACAAGTCCTCAATTGCTAACTTGCCAACAAGGATATAGAAAAAATATAACTTTACCGATAAGTATATTGACTTGGGGATTGTTTTAGAACTTCTTTAGCCTGCGACGCCCCTGAACATATTTTGTTTGCACATGAGTTTCTTCCTAGGATAGTTAGATTACAATCTTTCCATGTATGAGTTGGATAAATGATTACATACGGATACAATCACTTTTCCATTATCATTTCACCTCTGTCAATATTGTGAGGATTTATTTCTCAGCCAACAGTCCCAACGGGCAACGTACACAAACGTTCATATCATAAATTTTGGAGTCTACATGAGAATGCATGAACTTTGTGCATGTTTTGCAACCCTTGTGATGCCCTTAATATTATTGTTCATCAATTGACGTCAAATGCTATACAATTTCGGAGAACAATAACATTGTGTAATGGTAATGTTACGTGAATCAAGTATCCCACAGACCCCCTGGACTGATATTTTGGCACCAATTATTATTTAAAGGGAAAGTCCACCCTGATTACAAAAATTAAAGAAACAGATCAGTGAAGGTTTGGAAAATACGATAAGAAATAAGAAAGCTATGCAATATTTTTTGAAGTTGTAATCAATCAAACACAAATTGGCAACTCCGTGACGTATCTTGCGAGCTCCTCTCCCATTGGCCCTGTACCCCAAAAATTCATTAATTTCCATTTTCTCTAATAAAAGAAACTATTGAAACATACTTAGATATAATCATCGCTCATATGTTTTTATACAAAACCTGTATGAAACAAATCTATTCCTTCATCAGAAACTAAGAAAATGAAACTTTATGAAATTTTCTGTACTGAGCAAATGGGAGAGGAGCTCGCAAGATACGTCATGGAGTTGCCAATTTGTGTTCGATTGATTAGAACTTCAAGAATTCATAACTTTCTTATTTCTTATTGGACTTTGCTCTAAAGTACTAATCGTTTTCTGTCATTTTCTGCGTTTATTCAATTAAACTAAATATACCAGGGTGGACTTTCCCTTTAAATCTGCTGTCTCCAAATATGTAATTTTACCGAAGGTTCGTTTACCGTCGTCCGAAGGTTCATAATTCCGAAAATTTAACAGAACCCTACATTCTTTGTCAGAATCACCTTACGTTAGAATAAAGAAATTATTTCATTTGAGGAATTACAAACCTATTTCATTTTCGAAATTATGAACTTTCGGATAATTTAAACAAACCGGCCTTCGGAATTATGAACCTTTTGAGTCGGGCTCAGACAATGGAAGGGGGGGGGGGCACAAATGTTCGAAATCCTGAACTCTTTTTCATTTGCGGAATTATGAACCCCATGGTATGGGGAATTTGTGGTTTGGAATTATGAACTTTCGGATAAACGAGTGCATGTCCCCACGGTTGGTGCACCTTACTGTATGCTAATGGCCCTCCCCAACCATAAACAAGGTGGCTTGAACCCGACGGTCAAGTGAAATGACGGCGCTGCTTGACCAGGCAATAGTGAAACAGAATTACTGAAGGATATTATATTTAATTGATCATTTTCTTGATTAATTACTATGAAAAGAAGTGTGCCAATATAAATCTCTGTGCCACTTTGAACTTGACTGGTTCAATTTTATCATATGACACAAATTGTTTTCTAATAAGATAGCTTGTAAACCATTTAAATGTCACTAAAAAGGTTTATGACCATGCTACAAATTAACGAACGAGTACAATACTTCTATATACTTGTCTCCTTGACAACGGGACGCGATGGAAAACCACTGTTGTAACTGAAGGTCAACGGGTCAATTCATCATAATGATGACTGTGTTTTTCTGAAAAGAACCTATGGTGCGTGATGCATGAATTAAACCAAATGGATCGGTTTGAGCAGTCATGCAGAATGATGCTAGCTATAGCTTCAAATCAAATTCAACGTCTTATATATTACTAATCATCATATATACATTATTTTGATTTCATACACGGTTGGTTTTGATGATGGAAATCAAATCTGCTTGAGATTTTTTATTTTTTTATGAAGTATACATATCAAAAGTAACTTTGATTGTGAGAAGATATAACGAAATATGATTACATAAATCATGGTTTACAATAAGTCTGGAAATATCAATGCTACCCATTCCACGTACTATAACACGATAACTTTGTTTATACAATAACTATGAAGTGTGTTTTTGTTACGGAGAAATAATTTAATATCTGAAAAGAGTGTAACTAAACTATGAAGGAGACAAATTAACTTGGAAGTTAACAAGCTCTCCAACTGAAAACGTACTTACAGCAAGTTGTGAAATGAGAGGAAAAGACAAGAAAATATATATTTCTCAAAGAAATATGAAAAGTATTGTAAGATATAATAGTGAGGAAGTTGTGTAAACTTGGCATGCTTGGATGGATCTATCTTTAATACTTTTTTTTTAAATCAGAGTTGGTCAATCTGTTAGCAAGTTGAGGACTCTGAGGAATACAGGATATTTTGTCCTCATCAGTGACAGATAATTGATAAACATAATACGTCTTTTATTGAATAAAATGACAAAGCAGGTCACAAAAGTTATGTTCTTTCTTGCTTCGTCGGTTTGAGCAGAAAGATGGCTCTACACGAAACAGAAATATTTACTTTAATTCTTCATCCGTACTTGAGGTCATTATTATAGTAGTCACAATCAAGAAGGCTAGATCTCCCATCCCATTTCCTACCTTTTCTTGAAATCAGCAACAACAACAACAACAACAACAACAACAACAACAACAAAAAATACCCTCTCTTCAAACAGAAACTGAAACAGAGTATTTTTTCACATTTTGTGTATAACAAAGATTCATTTAAGAAATGGTGTGAATAGCGACAGTTTGCTGTTCCACGACACCAATAACAACATTGCAATATCAACGTTCCGTATTTCTTTGGTAAGAGAACATTAAAATCCACTTAATTGAGTGTTCGAGAGATATACTATGAAAAAGGGGCATGCTCATACCAGACAAGACATGAATGAAAGATTGTTACTATACATGTATTAAATGGCGATGAGATAGAGATAAAGCAGCATAGATAGGGAGGAAAGAGAACGAAAACTGTTGGGGTGGAGCGAGAGGGGAGAGAGAGAGAAGGAGATAGGGGGAGGACGGGGAAGACGGAGAGCGAGAAACAGAAGCAGAGAAAGACAAGGAGGGAGATCACAAGCAGAGAGGGAGAGAGAGAGAGAGAGAGAGAGAGAGAGAGAGAGATGGGGGGGGGGGGCGGAAGTTGGCCAGTTTATATCATGCGAAGTAGAAAGTTTTTATAGCTGAATTATTGAATATCACAATATGTTTTTAATATGTTTTTAAGTCGAGGGAAAATATTCAGATCTTAACGTAAGTGAAGAATAAGATAATGATAATAAAAACCATGGGCTCGAGGCGTGACTTATTCGAGTCTTGAGGGTCAAAAACTTGTGACTGAAATAGGTGTGTGACAATCAGCGGAACTAGGCTTGTGTATATAGGACGAGAGGAGTGGAAGAACTGAAGAAAAAAAAGAAGCATATGAAAGAAATAAGCTGACAGTTTTATTTTCTTCTGGGTCTAGGAAAGGGAGGGGGGCACTGCCATTAATGTGGCGGGGGCGGGGCATCGATCGTACTAAGTTGAATCAACATGGTCACCAAATAGGGGGAGCGCGTTCGAGAGGTCCTAACATCTTCTTTTCACGTTCCGCCCCTCTCCCATTCTTTGTGTCTCTTCTCTCCCCCCCCCCCTTTGTGAAATTATCTTGCCATGCTGCATGTAAGAAGGTTTGTTCTCCCTGTCCCATATCCATAGATGTGCAACTGAGATGAGTATAAGTAAATATAAATTAAGTGTCTTGTTCTTGACAGATATGGTTTGGTGAATATAATGGTTGAGTTTCGAAAATTATGGCTCTTTTATGTTGCCAAATTTTCATTAGTCATACCTCCCCGTTTGTTTAAAGCAGACTCGTTATCTATGTATCTAGGTAACTTGAATACTTTTTTTTTCTTCATTTCGTTTTGCTTCATGATTTTTTACGTAGTGTGATCAAGGAGTTATCACAGAACTGTGTGATAATCTCGTCGTGTGGGGTAGGTTGGCACCTGCGACCAAGGAGTATAACTCCTTGCTGCGACAAAATGGCCTGTTGACGCGTTTGGGTTTCATCTGCTCATTGGTGCTGACACGATTGCGTCATTATTCAAGAGACAATTTGTGTTTTTTTTTTCTCTTAAATGCACTTAAGAGCTGGAAGGGAGTGTGTATTTTGTAAGGTCATATGGACTCTCCGACCCAACTAAGTGAATAATGAACGGTTAGAGAGAATATTTCCAATTCATGTATTTTATAAAGAATACAAAATGTGCCATTTTCAGAGAAGGACAAACTATGACAAAAAAGAGGTAGAGCATAAGAGGAAAATCATCAGGTAAAGTGCACTAGCATCGGTGTGGGCGAGTAAAGCTTACGGCAGCACGTTTACATGTATCTTAAATAAATTATGAAATTGGTGCATTTGGTATTCATTCTGGAAAAACCCAGTTGCTTCCGAAATCATTTCCTTCTTTCTGTGAGAAAATAAACTACCTTTTGGGGGGAGGGTGCTGACCCCTTATAATGAAAGATGCGTCACTGATAATTTTCTATTACTGAATGAACTATAGATATAACTTTCTACATACTATTTCCTTAATCAGATTCAAAGTGAATGGCCCGCAGTATAGTCCAATGAATGGACTCCCCGATATACAGTGCGTCCCAGAAAAATCGAAACCTATGAGCCTTTATAAATGATTCTTTTTTTCATAAAGAAGAAGTAATATGCTTCCAGTTGATACAATGATGGCATTAATCCATACACGCTTCATAAAGCAACGTTGTTTTGAAAATGGTAAGTATAAAAATGAGTTTTGCGCCAGATTTTGGTAAAACCGTGAAAACGTTCGTAGCACATGCAGCATGCATGCGAACATGACAAAAGGGGAAATGTAAGCTTTAAAAAGATAAGTACACAAGATTCCAATTGTGTGCTGATATGCATCTAATCAGAATTTCATACTCTACATATAACATGGGCCAATGCCTACAGCCGTGGGTGTCAGGGGCGTACACTGCCAGATTCCCCCCCCCTCCCACAAATAATCAATAAATATCCCTCCAGTGATGAAAAGCTGCCCCTCTTGTAATGGAATAGGTGCCCCACTTGAGAGAGAAAATTGTCATAGTCTTTTATTTTTTTTCTGCTTTACGTTCTCTTTATACCACAATTTTTTAATATGAATAACAATGGAAGCTGCTCCTTACTTTAACTTTATGTAAATATCACTTTGCTGTGCGCTTTGTTATTCAAGGAAGAAATAGTAATTCACAACAATTACAGTTACCATTTCAGTACAAAATATGCCCTTTCTTTAGGGTTACCATCAACCATCCTTTACTTTATGATAAGGGCATTGTCCTTACCCTCATTATTAAAAGAAGCACATGAAAACAAGCTTCTCACGCTGTTTTTAATGTCATGTTTGCAATATTATTGTGATGATATTAGGTTCTCACGGTTTTACCCAAATCTGGCACAACTGGTTTTTTACATATTATTTTCAAAACGATGCAGCTCGGTAAATCATGTAAGAATAGATGCCATCAAGCATGTCAAGCAATGGCGTAACTGGACCTTGGCGTCAAGAGGGGCAAAAAAGAAGAAGAAGAAAAAAGAAGGTTACCATTGACGACAATTTGTTTTTCGCCAGCCCTCCAAAAGTCCCTCAGTAGGGGGGGGGGGGAGGGGAGAGGAGGGGGTTATTAGATTTTATATAGTCAATTTTTCCTTAATAATTCTCTGACAAAAAAAAAAAAAGGTTATCAGTTTCGCCAGCCCTCCAAAAGTCGCTCAGTGGGGGGGGGGGGGGGGTATATTCATATTTTATGGGTCCAGTTTTCATCCATAATTTTCTGACAAGGAAAAAAAACAGTCTGCCCCCTGCCCCACCCCCCCCCCCCCCTTTGGGTACGCTAGTGAAGTCAAGGTATTTATGGAAGTGCAATACTAGTCTTGAATTTTATAGAGAATAGAAAGCTATGGTCATAGGGCACATAACTTGGTCACAATAAACTATTGTTGTAATGTTTCGGGGTTTTTTGGGGGACGCACTTTATACTGGCGTAGATACAGGGGCACTCGAGTACGTGCCCCCAACCGAATAGAAAAAAAAAGAAGAAAGAGGAAAGAGAGGGAGAGAGAGACAGAGACAGAGTCAAACGAGTCAAAATATTGAGGGGGAAAAAGATCTTCTTTCAGTAATTGCAAAATTGCAAAGTGCTCAGAGATGGACACCATTGTTTTTTTCAATGACAAACTTGACACTGTCGCCTTTTCCTGTGAAAATGGAACTTTTCTTGCTCTGATTTTGATGAGATATTTTGCACACTTAGCTTAGAGACATCGTAGATGATTTCGGCGCTATATAAATCCAGAATAGTATTACAGCAATCCGTCATGTGTTTTGTTCGTTGAACACGAAGAGGGAAGTAATGTTCCACTCCATTATGAACAAGAATGTAACCTTGAGCAGATTATAAAATGACAATTGTTTTGTTCTTTTGTCAATTCTTTTTAAAATTTCATCCTAGTTGAAGATAAATTGCTTTTTTTTTCAAAGTTCGTTTAACAAGAATGTTAAACTGTACCCAATGATTAACACGTAAACAAACGTTCAGTTTATCGTTGCAGTAAGTGTAACACTTCCAAAATAAACGAACAAGGAAATGCCTCTGTTGACATTACTCTTTCGCATGACCACTCATGATCAGGAGTGGAGGGATGTATTTTTCCTCGATAATCTATGATATAAGGTAAGTAAGGAATGGAAAGAGAACAGCTGATATTCAGACAAAAGACGACCCCCCCCCCTCTCTTCCAGGCACGTTGTGCCCAAAATAGCATGCTTGCAACTTACAACTAAACGCTGACCATCACCAGTGCCATCGCGTAGTGAAACTTATTCACATTGTTGGAGAATTAATTTCCAGTATTATAGACATCAGATGGTCAATTCTTTTTAATGCATTAAGCTGAATTCAATAATACACAGCGGAAATTAATAGGCAAGATAAGGGTGTGAATAGTCTGGTTCACTATTTAAAAAAATGGGCTTTCGTTCAAAATTTGTGGAGATTAGCAAAACTATACATTTTTATAATCGTTAGAACATGGGAAATTCAAAAATTGATGTTGGCATTTGCACAAATCACCGGCATAGCGGCCATTTTGGATTTTCAAAATGGCCGCTATGTGTAACTCGGTTTGAACAAATTAGAAGATATTTTTTTAACAGAGCCTCATCTTACCATGTATGTATCATCATATTAAAGGGCATTAAATTTTCTACAACATGATACCACATTGAATGGTTTTGGTGATGATTTGCGATACAATTCTTGGCCAAGAATGTGATTGTTTACATAATTTTTTACAAATATGAATTTCTTCAAATTACGTATTTCTCATTATTTCAAAAGTTATTTTCACTAATTAGTTCAAACTTTTCAGAAAACTGCCCATATGTACGGTTAATATCATATAAAAATTACAAGTCCATTGCCTATCAAACAAAACAGTTATAGCGCTCTAAAGTTGACACTTTGATATTAGCTAAGGTAGAGAATCGATAACAAAAGTGGTTACTAAGTGCTGCCTTCTCCCTGACAATGGTAACATTGGGAGACGTGAAATGGATTATTTCGGTAGTACATGCTATTGTCATGCAGATGAATATTTTAATAGGAAGTGTGATGTCAGATGATTCAGTACGATCATATTTTAGTGATATACAATTGTTTATTAGTTCCCGTTGCTATGATACAAATGTGCCTAATAACCGATGATATGTGTTGAGAAATAAAAAGGTTAACTGTCCAATAATATATATGAGGAAACCTGGTTTTAAGTGATAATCACGATTCACACTCCAACACACGTATATACTAGATTATAGGGTACAGAACTTGCACCCCTACATGTCCATGCCTTCCCCTCCCCCTTTCTGTTTTTTAAAACGAGACAAACTGGTACAAAGTAATATTCATAAGGTACTTTGGATAATGGTAAAAAAATCAATGAGCCTTGACAAATCATTAAAATCTCATGGTTACTGGAAAAATATCTGCCAATGCCTTACCCTTCTTCCACCCCCACCCCCTTCCCCTCTAAAATTTATCTTAAAACAATACCTACAAGTATTATTGGTACAAGGAAGCAATTGAGGCCATCAGTGAAATAACATGGGACCTGTATTCACGTGATAGACAAGATTTACACTCTAAAACATGTAGATACTTGGTGGTGGGGTTCAAAACTTGCGCCCGCAACCCCCCCTCAGTTGTACTGGGAGGACATATTGATGCCAAACAGTTTTTACCATCAATCCAAGTCTGGTTGACCGCCAAAATTGGGTCCCCTGTACCATTTCCAAGCACTTTCAATATTAAAACGAGCATAGTCTTATGAGGTGGGGAGGGGTGGGGGCTAAGGGCTGAAAGTAAAGTTTACATTCGGGCAAGAGGCGTCAGCCCCCTCCCCCCCCCCCCCCCAAGGCTCAGTTGTAGATAAAGTTCATCGGTTGGTCTCAATCAGTGCATTTCACGCCTCTCTAAATTTTGACTTTCTTCATTTCAGCATTGCAAAAATCTTTTGCCACGAAATATCCTTCTAAACTTAGATGACGTTTTGAGTAAAAAGTGATTAACACAATTTTCTTGCTACAACTGTTTATCTTATTTTTTTGTTTAAGCTTTACTATTAACCTTAAATAAAAGAACTGAAAGCAAAAAAAAAAAAAAAAATGTGACCTTTCGAGATTTTTTCTTTGTTTTTGTACAAAGTGGTTAAAACGCAATATTTCTTATTCTATTTGTACATCTTTATTTCTCTTATTTATGTTATTAAGCTTTTATTTTTTACCTTAAAAAGCAGAACTGAAAGTAAATAAAGTAAAAAAACAACAACAATATGACATGTAGGAAATGAGCATTTTAAAGGCTGTGAGCTGTCTGTGCTGCATGTAATGGCGTGATCCTACATGTATACAATTGTAATAGATTAGCCTAATTGGAGTACCCTAAAACGTCTTTGGGCCAAGTAAAGTATGTAATAAATATTTGTTGTGTCGACATATTAGAACAGGAAGTCTGTCTCTAGTTTGATACAGTATAATTGAGTAGTATAGGTTACAATAATACAGCTAAAGAACTGCACTTGGTATTTAATTCAAGGGGTAGTTATCCGGGGAGGGGGGTGGGGGGGGGGGGGGACTTACCAGTGATGATAGTCGATGGGAAAGTTCGTAGACTGAAAAACAAAAGTCGTTAAAAGTGACTTTATTCATTTGCATTCAATTGTTTTTCAACTATATACCTTGCTTTATAGGTCTGTTATTAGAGGGTCTTTTTTTCTGAATCAATATTCAGATAGAAAAGGGATAATAAAAGAAGAAGAAATTACAAATGATCTACAAAGAAATAAAATCAAATTGCTGTTTTTCATTCAAATTGTACAAAAATATAAATTCTTGCCTGAAGAGAAGAAAATTAGAAACCAAAATATAGCATGACTGTATAATTTTTCTAAACTTGATGTCAAAATATGTGCAAGACTTCAAGGACAAAAGCCAGAACGTGGCACAGTTTCAGTTTAGAGACGAAATGAAATTTGTCTGAGGGCTCCCGTGCAAGACTTCAAGGACAAAAGCCAGAACGTGGCATAGTTTCAGTTTAGAGACGCAATGAAATTTGTCTGAGGGCTCCTAGCGTCCCAAATGCTTAAAGTGAAGGAATAATCAAGATTATAAGTTTGTGATAGCACCAAATATTTCCCTTATCAAGGAAACATAAGCATCATATTTCATGTAGTTTTTATGTTGACCATAGAGAAAGGGCAAAATATGCATTTTATGTCGGTCATTTTGAAAATCCAAGATGGAAGCCACATGAAGCGTTGAGATGGGAACTCTAATGACGTCACCAATGTTTTTCCTGACCTTGGAAACATAGTATTAGAATATTCCAATATGTTTCTAGGCTGCCTTGAAGCAGAGATAGGGCAATATAATATTCATGGCGGCCAATTTGAAAATCCAAAATGGCCGCCATATGCGATGAAGAGTTGGGAGTAGAAGTCTAGTAATGTCACGGATTCTTTTCTCGACCCAAGAAACGTAGGATTAGCATATTTCTTTCAGTTTCTACGTTGAAAAGAAGCCGACGTAGGGAAAAAAATGTATTTGTACATGGTGGCCACTTTGAATTTTCAAAGTGGCCACCATGTCCAATGAAGCGTTGAAATTGGAAGTTTAATTATGTCACTAATTGTTTTCCTGACCCAGGAAACAGAGAACTAGCATATTTTGTTAAGTTGCTATAGGTTGACTGGAATATATATATATATATATATATATATATATATATATATATATATATATATATATATATATATATATATATATATATATGTATATATATATATATATATATATATATATATATATATATATATATATATATATATATATATATATGTATATTATTACATACATATATATGTGTGCCATTTTTAAAATACAAAATGGCCGCCGTGTGCGATGACGCATTAAGATTAGAAGTCTATGTCACCAATTGTTTTATCGACCAAGAAAAGGATTAGATTATTTTTGCTAAGTTCCTATAGGCTGACCAGAAGCAGAGATAAGGCAACTTATATATATTACATGTATGCCATTTTGAAAATCCAAAATGGCCTCCATATGCGAGGAAGCGGTAGAAGAAGATGTCTAGATGTCACCATTTGTTTTCTGCACCCATAAATAGTAGGACTGGCCCATTTCATTACGTTTATACCTTTAAAAGAAGCCGAGATAAGGCAAATTATGTATTTTATGGCGGCCATTTCGAAAATCCAAAATGGCCACCAAGCCGGTGTTTGTGCAAATGCCAACATCATTATTTTGGTTATCCATGTTCTAATCTCCATAAACTTTAAACAAAAATATATGGTGAACCTGACTAGAAGGCAGCCCTTGGCTTTATTTCTCTGTTTTAGCAAATATCAAAGTGTGAACTTTAGAGTACTATAACTTTTTTGTTAGATAAGCAATGAACTTGTAATTTTTATATAATATTGACCTTATATATGGTTGATTTTCTGTAAAGTTGGAAGTCATTAGTGAAATGGACTTTTGAAATTTGTATTTTGAAGCAATTCATATTTTTGAAAAAAAATGATAAAAATCACATTTTCTGCCCAAAATTGTTATGCAAATCATCACGAAATCCATAAGATGTGGTGTCATGTTGTAGAGAATTTCATGCCCTTTAATATGCTACCACAAAAATGATAGAATGAGGTTCTGTTACAAAAATATCTTCAAAAGTGTTCAATACTAGTTACATATGGCGGCCATTTTGAAAATCCAAAATGGCTGCTCGGTCAGGGTTTTGTGCAAATGCCAACATCAATTTTAGGATTCCCCATGTTCTACCGATTCCAAAAATGTATAGTTTTGCTAATCTCCAAAAATTTTGAACAAAAATACATAGTGAACCTGACTAGAACAGGGAAGTGTTGATTAAACCCAAGAAAACAAAATGAAAATACCCATAGACACTGATGCGTACATGAATATACAAAAGAATAGACCCCATTTCTTTGTATTGAATTATTTCTATCCTAAAAGACAGTATACCGATATCGGATATGCGGTACTACGGCTTATTCTATATGACAAAGACTGCCCAATCCATAAGCGCTTTGTGTATATTTCGTTGCCTAGTCCGTTAATTATTTTTCTTAATCATGTTATCTTCCTTCGTAAAATCAATGTCACATTTGTATCCATGCACAGTTCAATTTCTCCCAGCTGCACTTAGGGCCTACGGTGTGTATATCTCCATTAGAGAATAACCCGTTGTGACAGCAAGGTCATTTCCCTCGTAGTAATTTGTATTAATTCAGAAAACCTTGACTCCTTGTGATGAATTACTTACAGGGCAGTACAGGCTTCAAATGAAATACAATGTATTCACTTCATACACAAACAAATCAATAATATGACGAATCGGCTGATGGTAATCTTTGTCTATGTATAGACTTGGTATTCAAGACAGATCAGACGTTTCGCATTTTATCAGTGATCATCCTTTGATATGATTTCCATGTCTTTGTTTGTCTGGTAATTTTTCAGGAAATCCTAAATCTCAATCAATAATCTAACAAAACAAGTTATCTTCCTGATCATCCCTCAACGCATTTGAGTTGTTTTTAAACATGGTGTAATCATGTATGACTTTGGAATATTGATTTGTTTCTGTTGTGGTATATATCTGGCAATTTCATGCCAATTTGGGTTGCTAATTGCTTTGGTATTCATTATTCAAGCTGATAGAAAAGTGATTCAGATGTCAACTTGAAGAGTATTAATACACAATCTGAAAACGATGTTGTTGACATGGTGGAAACAGTGTGACATATGATGGAAACAGTGTGACATGGTGGAAACAGTGTGACATGGTGGAAACAGTGTGACATGGTGGAAACAGTGTGACATGGTGGAAACAGTGTGACATGGTGGAAACAGTGTGACATGGTGGAAAAAAGTGTGACATATGGTGGAAACAGTGTGACATGGTGGAAACAGTGTGACATGGTGTTCTCACACAGTCACTCCAAACATGCCAAAAATGCATTCCAAATCTGCGGTAAGATCATACAGTGGTGGGTGCATTTGTCGCTTTTCAGCAAGAGTGTGTCAGACACTGTGAAAACATTGTGAAGACAATATAGGCTAGGAGCCTGTCCATCAAAGTGCCCCTAAAGCAAGCTTTGCTGCCCAAAATGCTCTGGATGTAACCATTTTTGTTTTCTTGGGGGGGGGGGGGCATTACAAGCGTCTCATTCAGTACAAAGTACAATATTGAGTACTGTAACTTTTTTGAGTGCAATTTGGTTTCAAATGATCATTTCAATAATAAGTTATTGAATTGCGACAATTGTATTGCTTTCTCAAAAGTAGTCAAATTATATTGTCAGGATTATGTCAACACCTCCATTGTCCATCCTCACCTGTTTGACAAGACATAATAGAGGAGCTTGCTAAGTGTTTTGGCTATGTGGCTGCCATGCTGAAATCTACCATTCATGTATTAATTACATCAATACCTTGCAAGCTCCCTATTTAGCCATTTAAACAGACACAGATGGACAATGGGTGTGTTTACATGACCCTGACAATATCATTTGACTACTTTTGAGAAAGCAATACAACTTTCACAATTTAATAACTAATTCTTGAAATTACCATTTGACACCAAACTGCACCCCAAGAAAGTTACAATACTCAAAATTGTATTATGTAATTTTTACCTGAAATGAAAGAGACACTTTGGAGTTATTAAGGTTGTAATGCCCAAAATGATTTTCTCTACATCCAGAGCATTATGGGCAGCAAAGCTTGGTTTAGGGGCATTTGGGTGTTTTTTCAGGGGCATGTTACAATCCCTTCCCGACGGAAATATTGTCAGTTTTTATATTTTTGTAATGTGCGTCCATACCTCTTCCTGCTGACAAAATTTGGTCCATGGGCCTTAAGGGGTAAAATTTTCCCCAATATTTAGGGACCCGTCTGACAACCCATCCCGACGGAAAATTTTATTATTTTTTGTGTTTTTGGTATAATTATGTATAGTCACACGACTTCCTTCTGACAAAGTTTGGTGCATATGTTAGATAGGTTAAGATCGACCCGACTTGGGAGCCCTTTTGGGGGGCTCTGGGGCCAAACCCGGCGGCTTCGTTTTGACTGAAAAGCTTTCTGTGAACAACATGGATGGTCTAAGGATATGCAGGGGGTGACTATTTCGGGATAGGCTCCCTATATAGACTAATATACTGTATAGTATAGTGCGTGCATTTGGTGTGATTCGCTTTTTAGCAAGAATGTATCAGACATTGTGAAAACACTGTGAAGACAATAAGAACGCAGTGTTTTCACATAGTCAACACACAGAAAAGTATTCCAAATCTAGTCACCCTGTGGTGTGTGCAATTCGTGATACTCTTTGTAGCCATTGGGTTCCATTCTGTGAAAACAGTATGAGCACGGTGTTTTCACTTTGTGAACACTTTGTAAGTATTCCAAATCCACTATGTGGTGTGTACAGTATGCATTCACACTGTGGTTTGTATAGTTTGTGCGGGAGTTTGTGATTATTTTTTATTATAATAATATGTCACACTGTGGAAACATTGTGAACAAAATATATTCACATAGTCAACACATGAAAATAATCCAAACCACACTGTGGTGCGTTCATTTGGCATGATGCTCTTTACTGCCATAGTGTATCACTCTGTGGACTGTAAAAATGGTGTGAGCAGACATGTTATTACTTTATTTACACTGTAGAGACTTTATGAACACATTTTTATCCCATAGTCAACTCACAGCAGTACTCTAAATCCACTCTAAGATCACACTGTGGTGCGTGCATTTGGCATGATTTTCTTTATGTCCACAGTAGCCTATATCACACTGTGGAAATAATGTGAACGACTAGTTTTCTATTTGTTTACACTGCGGAACGATTCCAGATCCAAAAGATTACACTGTGGTTCGTATAATTTTGTTACTCTCAGTGTAAATATAGAGTATCGGTGCAGTAACTGTGAATGTCGGTTTTTTTTTTTTTTTTTTTTCATGTTTCAACACATGATTGTTTTTCAAAATCCTTCCATTTGCAGTTGAACTTTATATGACATTTCATTCACCTTGGCATTAATTTTGTTTGGAAACCACCTTATCTTAGAATGATGATAGAGGAGGCGTACATGTTTTGTTTAATGTACTTTTTAAGATGTATAAGTAAATAACATTAAGTCACGATCAGGGACCTAAATGTCAAATGAATATATTTTATGAACTACTTTAAGCAGTTCAAAGTAGACGGATTAATAAATATATAATATAACAGTGGAATGGAGTGATTTACGAAAGTGAATTTACCCGATACCATAAAATCATTCCTCGATAAAGACAAGTTTAAAGTAGCAGCCAATAACCACTCTTCCGAGCAAAGCAAATAATAAAGAAGAAGAAGAAGAAGAAAAAAAAGAAGAAGAAGAAGAAGAAGAAGAAGAAGAAGAAGAAGAAGAAGAAGAAGAAGAAGAAGAAGAAGAAGAAGAAGAAGAAGAAGAAGAAGAAGTAGAAGAAGAAGAAGAAGAAGGAGAAGAAGAAGAAGGAGAAGAAGAAGAAGGAGAAGAAAGAGAAGAAGAGAAGAAGAAGAAGAAGAAGAAGAAGAAGGAGAAGAAGAAGAAGGAGAAGAAGAAGAAGGAGAAGAAGAATGAGAAGAAAGAGAAGAAGAAGAAGAAGAAGAAAGAGAAGAAGGAGGAGAAGAAGAAGAAGAAGAAGAAGAAGAAGAAGAAAGAGAAGGAGAAGACTGTTGTTAATCCCTTCACCACATTTCAAAGAGTGAAACTATATGAGGGAGAGAGGGGGGGGGGGGAGGGATGGGGAAATAAGAGAGCTGGGGCGTTGGTATATAATAATAAGGGGGTGAAAAGAGTGTCAAAAAAGAAGGAAAGAAAGAAGATAATGAAAGATAGTGAAATTGAGAGGAAAAAGATGTAGAGGGCAAAGGATGGCTTCTCCTCAAAGAGAGAGAGAGAGAGAGAGAGAATGGAGAAAAAGAGGAGGTGAGTGGGGAATTAAGAGACAGAAATAGAAGGGGAGATTGGGTGATAATAGAGAGAGAGAGAGAGAGATGGGAGAGATGGGTGAAAGAAAGAGAAAATGAGAGATGGCCTTGGGAGTTGGAGAGAGTGGATACAGAAGAGCATGAATGAGTAAAGAAGGGAAGTATAATCATCATGACTTACCCAACAGGCAGGTGGCTGCTATAAAAACCAAGCAACGGCTTGAAACCAGGGACGCCATAGTAGGAATTAGCAGTTCCTACAACAGCAGACATTAACCATACACGTTCCTATGGTAACTTCAACGCTATGTCAGTGTGCAAAAAAGACCTGTCGCCCAAATTATCACAGCTCTCTTTATTCTGTATAGGCAAATGAAACAGAGTTACATTTTCTAGGTAACACAATAATATTGTAAGCTAGTGTACAATGCAATTCAATTAAAATTGGCTTAGGCGATAAGATTTATAATGCTGCGCTTGAGTAAGCACAATTATGACAATGTTATTATATGATACAATGGCACTTGATGATCAGTAATGAAAAAATATCGCGCAGACTCGATGAGCGGGTCATGTTAATGAAAATGGTACTGTACATGCGTGAACAGGGGTGTCGCTAGAACATTTTGAATGGGGGGGGGGGGGGGAGGGTGTGACACCCAAATTTGCCGACAAAAATGCTGCACCCTACATAATCTCCCCCGCCCCCCACATATAATAATAAAAGAAAATCACTATAGCACTCTTCTAGTTCCAATTAACAACTTCACCCCAGTATTAGTACATCTATATTGCACTGTCATGTACATTCGACTTTATGTACATCTATGACTACATATCATTGTAAATCCATTTCTGTTCATTAATGTATATATATAATACTTTTACTTTTTTATGTATATGTATTCATGTACGATTATTACTCTTTAGTACAGTGTATGATTATTCATATTATACTGTCATTTACATGATGTGTTGTTCAAAAAAATTTCAATCAATCAAATTTTCGTAAGGAGGGGCTGACGCCTTTTGATCGAATATCAACTTTTTGATTTCTTAACTTTTCGTAGTGAAATTGTACAGAAGTTACATAATTATCTGGGAACCTCGCTGCCCAAATATGTTGATATTCTGGCTCCTCACTGCCCGAATATGAAGTGGTGGTTGCCCAAATATCGGAACTTTGAAAATCATCGGAGGAGGGGCTGCAGCCCATTGCTGAAGTGGGACACCTTTTGCCCGAATATCAACTTTTCAATTTCTAAATTTTGGACTTTTGGTAGAAAAAATGTACAGAAGTATAATTATCTGGGAACCTCGCTGCCCAAATATGTGGATATTCTGGCACCTCATTTCGCTGCCCGAATATCGGAACTTTGAAAATCTCGGGGGGGGGGGGGGCTGCAGCCCATTGCCGAAGGGGGACGCCTTTTGCCCGAGTATTAACTTTCCAGTGCTTTTTCATTTTCTTTCCTTCCCTTTTCCTTTCCTTATTTTCTTTGTGTTTTTGTTTTCCTTTCCTTTCCCTTTCTTTTTTTTTCCTTCTCCTTTCTCTTTTCTCCTTTTCCCTTTCCTCTTCCCTCTCCTCCCTCCCCCCTCCTTTTTTTTTGCCGACAGAGGTGGCGCATTTGCCGACAGTAATTTTGAGTGTGGGGGGGGGGGGGGGAGGTGTCACACCCCCTCTATCGACGCCCCTGTGCGTGAAGTAGGCCAGGCGCAATGACCGACAATGGAAACTCAACAAATTCAGTAAATAATACACACAGATAAGACCCCCGCGAAGTTTTCTCATCAGCACATTGAAGTTTCTTTGTGTCTTCATCAGATCCTTCTCGATTAAAAAAAAGCATTACAGTCAAACTAGGAGGTACTAGGCAAGCTTGCCTCATTGGTCAAACAGGTCTATTATGGCCATAGGCGCCGGAAGTGGGGGGGGGGGGGCAAAATGCATTTTCGCCCCCCAAAAAGCCCCCCCCCCCCATAAAAAAAAAAAAAATCAGTAGTAAAGGAGTAAAATTGGAGGGGGAACCAAAAAGAAAGTAAACAAAAATAAAACCTGAATTGAATCACATCGCAAATGTTATTCCATTCAAATAAAAGAAGAGTATGAGCCCTTGAAAGGTGAGCCCCTTGAATGTTCCCCCCCCCCCCCCCAACTCCCAAACTGCTTCCGGCGCGCCTGATTATGGCCATCTATATTTTGGACGGGGTACCGGTACACGAAAAAAAATTTCCTAAAGGAAGGCAGTTTAGGTGATCACGATAGGCAGATGGTATTTGACTGTACATAGTATGAATTCCACAGCGACGGATTTCAGAAAAAGGGCAATGCACTCTAAAAAGAACTAAAGTGTTATAAATCACCATTTAAAAGGGCTGAGGAGTGACCACTTTTTCAAAATGGTAGGTTAACACTTTTAACATGCTGGATGCAACACTATAAAGGATGAATCCAGCTTGCTAAAAGTGTTAATCTACCATTAAAAAAAAAAGTGGTCACTACTCGGCCTTTTTAAATGGTGATTTAACACTTTAGTTTTAGCGTGTGGAAGAAAGATGTTTATGCCTTGTCCATCTGATATGGAGTCAGTGTCACGTCACAAAAAGATGTGATTAAAACTGACGTAAGCGATACAACCATTTCAAACATTAAATCATGTTGTGGCTTCATATCAAAACATAGGGTCTTCTAATCTGTTAATCGCTGAGAACGACGCATGCATGCACCTGTATAACTGTATCATACGCAATATGACCTGTACATTCTAAACAACACAAAGTGACAAATTTGATCCCATTACCACATACATACTAAATCTACCAATTATCATTATTTTTGTTTTCAAATGTAGGCTACGTAAACAAAATAAATATCAAAAGGGTGATTCACAAGGTGCTATATCAGTTCATTTTCAATATTGAACTCTGTTTGAAATTACACATTATTTGTGGTTAACCGATAATTATTATCTTTCTCTGAATAATAGGAACTAAACATCCTTATTGCTATACATGTATAATTTGTATAGCATGACAATATTTTTTGCGTTGATGCAATTTTTAGCAATATCAGTATACATGCTGATTAAATGATGGTTTGTCTTTGCCTAAAACAATTTTCATCTCGAGGATGTCCTGCATGTGATAATTATTAACTTTATTTCGCAGAAATAAAGTAGGATTACAGAAATGGAAACATGAACTAATACAGAGCAAAAATTATTTACTTACATATTCGTCAATCGATGTAAAGATAATCTGCTCAAATTAAATATTTTAGAAGCAGATATCCCGATCACGGAAACAAAATTATACTCCAACCTTCACATTTCATAGACGAAGCTAAATTGATGAATAGCGCGGAGGCAAATGAAGTTGGCCTCGTTTTGGCGTCTCGTGTAAGCCCTGCCTTGATTGGTGGAAAGGGTTTTCCAGTGATCAGTAGCCACGCCTCTGTTTGATCACGTCACATCAGACATAGAGCAAAACATTATATTCTTTTTCAAAAAGGATTCTTCAATATATTTCTAGAAATCAGGATATAGACGTATGCACGTCATCATCGTACGTCGGGTTACGGTCAGGGATTCCACTTAAAGAAGAAATAAGGTTAGGTAAGTGTCAAGAAAAATTTTAAGGAAATTGAAAAATTGAAGGAGATTAAAGAAAACTGAAGAACAATCGATGAAAAGTAAAGAGAATTTAAGAAATACTGAAAAGGTGAAGATTAAAGTCAAATATGGAAAATAGATCACAATTGCAGAATAGATGAATACAATTTTGGACAAAATCAATAGAGTTCTAAATAAATTGTCTTTTCTATTCACTTTATATTCAAATTTATTTCCACTTTTAAAAAGCACATTATAAAAGTCCTTGACAATTCATTGCGATAAATAATAGTGGCGGGATCATGAAAAGCACAAAAAGGCTTGTTAAAAATGATACCTTTTGAAAAGCGGCAAGGCAGTGAGTCTGTGAGTGAGTTTATGAGTAGAACTCGGACTCTATGGTCTGAGGTGTGGAGGAGGTGGGGGGGGGGGGGGGGGAGGGGGGGGGGCTTTCGGGCAACCACTAAGGTACTAGATCTAGACTACCTCATATTATGAGCAGGAAGGTGCCCGAATAGGTCATTTCTAAAGTGTCCAAATATTTGCTCGCTTGCTTCGCTCTCCCGCAAAACATTTCGAAACTCAAAAGTTGATTTTGGGGGCAAAAGACGTCGGCCCCACTCGCGAAAATGTACCCATACGCCTATGTACAGTTACTGCTTTCGGGCAACCACTAAGGTACTAGATCTAGACTACCTCATATTATGAGCAGGAAGGTGCCCGAATAGGTCATTTCTAAAGTGTCCAAATATTTGCTCGCTTGCTTCGCTCTCCCGCAAAACATTTCGAAACTCAAAAGTTGATTTTGGGGGCAAAAGACGTCGGCCCCACTCGCGAAAATGTACCCATACGCCTATGTACAGTTACTTCTTCGGCTAGCCTGATTTAAGGAAATTAAACAAAATCTAAGAAAATTCTGGCCTTCATTTAAGGAATTGGAATTTTGACACGGGCGTAGGCACGCATAATTATCCATTGTTGGGGGGGGGGTGATCTATTCATCATCCCCCCCCCCCCACTAACAATAGAAAGTGTGTTCGTATCTACGCCACTGAATTTTGATTTGTGGAAACACTGGCTGTGGTTATGACCGCAAAAAGCATGACATAATACAGTCATGACCCCCCCCCCCCCCACCACTCATAGAATCCTCACAATTACGTTGCAAAGGGCGAAAGATTTAAATCTTGAATAAAGATTACCATTTTATCTGACAAATTTTACATAGATATATATTCAAAATCAGTATCGTGTTTATTTCGTCAGCTCAGTGCAATTCAGCAAAGTGATGCAAGAAGTGTTAATTTTACTCTTTATCAAAATAGTCCGCGCCTTGTTTGTAATCAGATAAAACAATAAACCAAACAAAGGAAACAATCAACGCCAAAAATAGAATAATCAAGCAGCATATCTATCATCCTCCCGGTGCAATTCACTAAACATCATTCAGTGTGACAATTAGTTTTTTTGTTTCTTTTAAATTTGACTATCATTCAATTAGTCAATCAATTGGTTGGTCTCATTATATAGGCCACATGGGCAACCAATCCATCAGGCCTATTTTTAATGTTATGAAACCATGATTGGTAGTACTGTTCGCTTTATGTTATAATAAATGTGAATGACAAAACGTTATCATCTCAAATTGTTGTTTGTTTTATGGAGTAGGGTCACCTATCTGATTAATCAACTGATCAACTCAACTGATTAACCAATATAATGAATTAATCGATCAATCAACAAATCAACCACTTTACCAATGTATCATGCAACAGATCAGTTAGTCAATCAACCAGCCAATATGTCAATCAACTAACCAACCGACTGGTTAATCAATGACCATACAAACTAAAATCAATCAATAAGTACACCATGAAATCGATTCATCATACAAAAACAAAAACAAAAAAAAAAACAAAAACAAAAACAAAAACAAAAAAAAAAAAAAAAAACAAACAAAAAAAAAAAATCGTTTTTTTGTTTGCATCCATCTATCCTCCTGTCCATCAATCCATTAATCAATTAATAAATCATTGAATCACCTATCAACTAATCAATGAATTATTAAATCTATAAACTGGTCAATCAACCAATCAATCATTTAATCAGTCAATTATGCAAATATGCAGTCAATTCATCAATCAATCAACCAACCAATCAATCAATCAACCACTCAATCAATTGATCAAACCCACATGGCATAAAACAATTAATCCATCAATCAATTCATAAATATGTACATGTATCAATCTATCAACTGAACATAACAATCAATAGACCGGTTCGGTAATGTATTCAAACAACAAAGGTTGTTCTTGACAACCTGAAAGCTTCCCCGAAGCTTGCCGGACATAGCAACAAGTAATGTATGCAAACTGTATTCCAAGCATTGAGGCTCATTTATAAAAATCAGGTTAACGGAATAGCTCGTCACTAGGTGCTCAGAGAAGAAATGCGCATAAATTTGAATACATTATAGAACCGGTCTATTAGCTACATTTTCCCTTAAAAACAAACAGCACTGTGAATTCAAATTCAAATGATTTCATTTATTTGAAGCAGCAAACTGTATTTCATTGGAACAGTGATGGACATACACATAAATTGTACAGTAATGAACTGTCATCTAATCATACTGTATTAATATTTGGCATTTGTTAAACCTGTACTGCACATGCACAGAACAACCCGTTTAAAACAAAAATCTTTATATCAGCCATCATCTACAAAACACTGATTAAAACATGCAACCTTATAGTAGGAGATGAACAGTAGCTGGGTACGGTGCGTATGTGCTCAATGAACTAAAACAGCTAAAGGAGAATGGAACCCTGGGGAGAAATCAATTTTAATGAAAAGAGAGGATAGAGAGAAGCAATTTAAAAAAAATTCCATCAAAATCGGTTACGAAATGAGAAAGTTATGAAAGTTTGAAAAGTCTCAATTTACTTTCTATGACGATCCTCAAATTGGCAATGTTGCTTCAAAGTGACGGGTTTAGTAGTACAACTCTCCATATGTTTTGTACACAAAATTTCATATTTTCGCCATTATCTCTCAAGGTGCAGCTTGTCTCCTTCTTATTAGCTCAAGATATATCATGGGAAAATGTATTTGACACAACATATGTTGAGTTCACAAAAAGACAAGCAGCATCTTTAGAGATAATGGAGAAAATACGGAATTTTGTGTACAAAACATATTGAGACTTCTGCTACTAAACCTGCCACTTTGAAGCAACATTGTCAATTTGAGGATCGCCATAGAAAGTAAATTGAGACTTTTCAAAATTTCATAACTTTCTCATTTCGAAACCGATTTTGATGGAACATTTTTAAATTGCTTCTCTCTATCCTCTCTTTTCATTAAAGTGGACATTTCCCCAGGGTTTCATTCTTTAATGTAAAGAAAGTATCATTAATTCATTAGTACAGTCACAGTAACTGTGGTAATAAGAAATGATTAGATGCATGGTAAAACCATGGTAAAACAAAGGAAAATGATAACATGAAGAATTTTCAAATTCATGAATTCAAGTCCTTGTCTAATCCAATCAAATCTGAACAAGACATAGCATCTTTCTTTTGCACATGTAGTTACAAGAAATCAAACTTGAACCAGGAATAACCATTTTTATTTCAGTAGACATAAATCAACTAAGTGACTGAAATGAAAAATCAGTATTGCTGTAAAATAATAGTTGATGACTATGAGTTCATGTACTGTTGTTTAAGTGTGTGAATATGAAGGAATATAAAATTCCAGGTATTACATGTATGAACATATTAAAATACATGTACATCACATAAATCATAAAACAAATAATATCTATTCTCTACATACCAAATCCTATACATATCTATCGAAGTATAACAGAATATATAAAATATAAACTAGAAGCATACAAACATGAAGCACATACAAGGGAAATGCCCAGGGCAGTCTCCCCTACATTACGCAATTTGGGGGGCAAAGTTTTCACTTGGTGAAAAATCAAAGGTTGGGGCACTTAAGAGGTGCTGTCCCTGAAAATGTAAGATTTGGGTATTCGTTTAAAAGAGGGTTACATAAAGACAATCCCTACCAAGAATGATGCAAAGTTTCAAAGAATATGAACAAATACTTTTGAAATAAGTTTTTGCAACACAATTTAACTCAACTGACCTTAACTGACCTTTGACCTTGACTTTTGACATTTGTTCCACATCATTTGTGATACTCTACAACCCTTGTATTCAAGTTTCATGGAAATCGAACATATACTTTTGAAATGAGAGCATTTCCAAAATTGTTGACGCCGCCGTCGCCGTCGGAATAGCAGCGCCTATGTCTCGCTTTTTGCTTATGCAGGCGAGACAAAAATGATACCAGTAATGGAGAATTAAACAAGTCAAAGCTAAAAATAAACCAAACATGATGTACCACAAAATAATGAAAGAATGAATGACTTTCAAAAGTGCAAAGGACGTGACATCTAAAATGTCAAACTCGTGGAATAAGCAGTCTTATGCCTGACAGTAAGTGAATTTTTGCCACTTAACGTAATTGATTCATGGAAGTGTGATACTTTGAGATGGGTGGTATTATTTTGCCTACATATTCTATGTTGACAGCCATAAGGGCATTAACTCTGCAGACAATAAATAAACAGAGAATTGTCATAGAAACAGTTCTCTGCTATAAAAGAGAACCATTACATGTACATAGTACAGAGTGCTAGTTCTCCACAAATTGTGTTTCCTTTTCTTTACAGACATTTTTTTTTTTTTGGGGGGGGTAAAAATTGTTTGGTAGGCACATGTATTATTAACTTGGAAGTATTTAATGTTTACCATATTTTAATGTTTGCTGTTGTTGTTTTTTTTTTTTTGGGGGGGGGGGGAGGGATACTGTTTACACTACGTTTTACCAGAACTCAAGATAATCTTAAATGTAATCTACACTAAGGATTATCCATGAAAACATAAAAAAAAAAAAATGACAATATATATAATTTCACTATGTTAAGACTATGTACAATGTTGAAATATCTAAGACCCAGTAAAAACAAGAGAAATGCAAGAATTCATCAGCTGAGAGCAAGAAGGGCATTGTTACTTCTACCTGGAATAAGTGCCCTTCTGCTTCTCAGCATAAGAAAAACAAAACAGTTTCCTAAAATTATAAAATGCCACTGTAACATACAGTATCATGGATGCATGTGATACACTGATCTAGCGAATACAAAACAACCTGTGGTTTACTGTCATAAAGTAGGAACATCAACATGAAACGGTGGATTTTCAAAGGCAAACTATGTATGAGAAAAAAGATTAAAGTGATTTGGTAACTTTGTAGAGGCTTGATAAAATCTGAGCTGCCTGGCCTTACATGCTATCAGTGTATGTAATATGGTGTAAAAATGAAGCCCAGGAAAAAAAAAAAAAAAAAGCACTTCAAAATCATCATGTGCTTCACAAAGGTAAACATATGCAAGTGACCGGAAATGCCAGACTCATTTTCTCCCATAGACTCAGTGTTAGACTAAAGTATATGGCCATACGCTTTCGTAAATAGGAGTATTCAGTCATAGATATCTTAATAATAGCATTATTATATTGGAAAACCTTTCTGTGCCTGGCTATTTATTTATCCTTCTGAACATCATTATAAAAGACAGATATCAAAATTCAACAATTTATTAAATCAAGCTTCCATAAAGTTACCGAATCCCTTTAATATATCTACTTGTACCTGCATAATTTTTATTGATTGGATTAGTAGCTTTGACAGTGTCAAGCAGTCTGATGTAGTATGTTGAGAGCCAGAAGGGCATTAACTATGTGTAAAAGTATAAATGAGTTAACACCTTTCTGATTCTCATCAGAAAATGATGAATTGGAACATTAAAACTCAAATGAAGCAAAGATTGAATGCAAAAATTTGGTAGAGGCACATGGAAGCAAGAACTAAAATATTGCTAAGCAGGGCCCGGTCTTACAAAGAGCTGCGATTGATTCGAATCGATCGCAACTCGAAATGAATCGCTACTCCTATCTCTTATATACACAGTTACGATTAATTTGAAGTTGTGATTGATTCAAATCAATCACAACTCTTAGAAGACGGGC